>PVJC01002985.1:0-74126 GCA_004026665.1 Murina feae
CTTCTTCTTCTTCTTCTTCTTCTTCTTCTTCTTCTTCTTCTTCTTCTTCTTTTCTCTCTCTCTCTGCCTCTCTCTTTACAGTCAAGTAGTATTCCATTCTATAAATGTGTCATAGCTGTTTTATCCACTCATCTACTGATGGACACTTGGGCTGCTTCTAAATCTTGGCTATTGTAAATAATGCTGCAGTGAACACAGGGTGCATATATTCTTTCACATTCATGTTTCAGGTTCCTTCTGATAAATTCCCAGAAGTGGAATTGCTAGGTCACAAGGCAGTATCAATTTTAGTTTTTTGAGGAAACTCCATACTGTTCTCCATAGTGGATGCACCAGTCTGCATTCCCAGCAGCAGTGCACGAGGGTTCTCCTTTCTCCAACTCCTTGCTCACACATGTCATTCAGGTACAAGTCTATTTAATGGGGTTAGAACAGCTATTAATAGCAATTCTCTTAAAATGCTATTACAATAGCATTGTACAATTTATAATGTACATTTCAGTTAATATGGCAGCATAGGTATCCACTGTGTGTGTGTATATGTATGTCTACAGGTATATAGATACATAAGGTACACTTTCTATTTCCCCCCTTTGTTACCAGTGAAGGTTTACAATAAAAACTATGGTACCACTAGTCTAAGTAATAGACTGAGGCCAGCTCTCTACATCTCTCCCCATCTGAGGGAAATTCAACTTTCTTGTGCTTCTTTTTGGTCCCCAGGGTGTGGTTGCTGGCACAGCTCCAGACACAGCAGCTGCAGTGGTGGCCTGAGGAGACTCGTCCTGAGTTCCTATAGTGGTAACAGGATTAACAGGCTGCATTCGGGAGGCACTCGGGTGGCATAACACCTCCCAGCAGAACTATTCCTGACGAGGATGTGCAGATGGAAATGCATATTTATGTCACTTAAAGCCTCCCAGGGACACAAGGATTTGAGCTATAACAATAAATAGAAAAAATCCTCCCGCAAACTTGGTAACCATCCTCCAGTGCATTGGCTGAGCTTGGCAAGAGACTGGCAGTTCACTTTGTCCAAGCACAAAACATTCAGCATCTGAGCACGTCAAGGTGGACTACTGTTCTGAATATATTTCAGAGTTACCACAGGCCAGCACAAAGTTAGGTTAGATTTTCAGGTCTTAAAATAACAGGACAATTCTATGAAGTGTTTGAGCCATTTTAAGAAAATAAAAGTCTTCTTTAAAAAAGAGTATTAATTTATTCCATATGTTAATAATGGTAAGTTATAAAATTATTTTCAAAGCCAAACAGTCATTGTAGTCAATGTTTCCAAACTTAAACTTGTATTCTTTATAGCAATCCTTGATATGCTTTCTTCTAGCTTCCTCTTAAAACACCTTTGACAAGAAGGAGAAATGTGTTCACAATCCGGAAAACATGGGTTTGGTGGTCCTGAGGAAAATCTGCATATACATCAGCCATTAGGATTGAACAGAAGAGCCCAGTCCGTCGGGACCTACGCCCCCTCTGCTGAGAGGGAATGAACAGCCTTTGCCTCCTCTATTCCTGCTTTGAAACCAGCCCTTTCTCTGGACCAGGAAACCGGCCACATCTCCCTGGCAGAGCGTGCATTTGGATCTGACTAGGAAGATAGAGAGGCTTCTTTTTGCCACTCTAACCAATAAGATAGGATTTGTTATAAAAACAGACGCACATCTTCAAAACTTGTTTGAGGTTTTATTTATGCTGCAGGAAGAACTCTGTGAGGAAAGGAGAAGATAAATGGAAGGAGCACACACAGTGCGATGGACAGCCTGCAGGCAAGATCCAAAGGGGTCTGGGGTAGAGATTCCAAAGCAGATGGGATGGTGACTGCAGGACTGAAATCCGCACTAGGGGCAGCAAAAGGCAGAATGGGCGCTGCAGAAACGTCATTCATAATATAGAGAACAAATACTAAAGCTCCCCATGTTAAAAAGTCAAGGACAAAGGATTGAGGTTATAATGATAAAAATAATGCTAGCTACAGAGCTCAGGGCACACAGGTCTCACCGGAGAGATGGTTTTCTAAAGAGGACATGGAGACAATGTAAACATAAGTAAGCTTTGTTCAAAGATAATCCTGAAGTAGAGATCTGAGTGGAAATATTTTTGAGGGTGAACCTCAGTTTAAAATGTAGTGAAAAGAGATGGCAATCCTGGAAAGTATTCTGAATTATAAGACTAAAGCTCTTGTTTAAGCACTCAGAGCAGCAACATTTGATGATGTAACAAAAAGCTGTCCTGAGGTTTGTCTCAAATTGTTCTCAGGCAAAACCAAGTGCCAGAAACAGTGGCACTAAGGGTTATTCCTTGATAATTTTATACTCAATCAACTCTTCTGTGTGAAGCTACAATAAGGTATTTTTATCAGACATTGTCAGGAGAAAATATACTACTCTTAAAAGTATCCTTTCTTGACAAAATATTTAAAGACATTTTTTTCACTTATTAAAAAAGCAAAACAAAATTAGAAACGCAAGTTTTGGCATCTGCGGCTGGGAAAGACTAGTGTCCCTGAGGGACACCCACTGAACAAGTGCTGACAATGAAGTGCTGAGGTGCATTCCGGAGCTCAAAACGAACGCAGGCTAGAAGCCAGGAAGTCTGCGAAAGTGTTGGGTGTCCTCTAAGGACAGTACTTAGGTGTAATGTATAAGGAAATCTTTTTAGTATTAATTTTTGCTCTCATTATGCCAATAACCTAGAAATTACATGTAAAGAAAATTATCTGCTAAAAACTTGCTCACAAAAGAGTTCTCTGGATGTCCCAAATGTCAGTAATGAACATGTTTCCTAAATTTCCTGAATCTTTCAGGTTTTCTTAAGTGAAAACCTGAAAGGCCTTCAATACAAAAGGCCTTCATAAAGTTAATAAAATATATTTCTTCAGTGAAGAAATATTCCTTTTCAAAATGACAAATTAAAAATAGAAATTGTTAAAATGGAGTGCCATGAAGTGCTCATTAAGGATTAGAAAGCCAGAAAAATAGAAATGTTGGTGGTTAGTGTGCCTGCATTCATAATTTTATTCTTTGCAAATTATTGTAGTTCTTTTGTTTAATAAAAGGAATGATAGAGGCAGCATTATATGTCTTTATTCTTTAATAGTTTTCTAACACATTTTTGGAAAGAAAGGAGGAAGAGAGCATTAGGGCTCTGTGGAGAGGACCCCGGGCTGGAGACTGTTGGCATGAGGAGCCCATCTCAACTCTGCGGGCCACAAAGGGATCACAGGCAAGGCGGAGATCACCACGATAGTGATCAGGCTGCACAGAGCTCTCAATCCACACAAGGTTTCATAGCCACCACCTTGTTCAATCTGTTTGCCCCCCACAGCACCTCCATACACACACACGCACATTCACACATGCACACACGCACACTCACATGTGCACACACTCATACAATTATGCACACACATGCACACTCACACACACTCACATGCATATGCACGCGCACACATGTGCACACTCACAGACAGGCATGCACACACACACTCATGCACACTCATGCACACTCACACACATGCACACTCACACACAGGCATGCGCATGTGCACACACTCACCCACACTCACACCCAGGCACACACAGGCAAACACACTCACACATACATACACATGCACATGCACACACATTTGCATCTCTCAATTTTGTGAGTGCCTTTGCAGGTGCCATTCTTTCTGCTTTGGGTTCTCTTCTTGTGTTACCTTAGTGGACTCCTAACCATCACACAGGACTTGGCACAAGTGATACTTTATCTGTTCAACAGACACTTATCAACTGCTACTTACTGTACTTGGAAACTCTGCATAGGACTGGGAAACGGAGATGAATGAAACCCATTTCCACCCTCCTGGACATTTCAGCTTCTCCAGAGCCTTCCTGGACTGCGCTTCCTTGATACGCTTGCAAGCATGTCCCTTCCACTATGAGGAAAGGGGTCCATGCTTTGGTACTCCTGAGCTTAACACAGTGCTTGGCATAAAGGTAAAATGCAGATATGTTTCAGCCTACTAGGTGATAGATAAAGAAATGTTTCAATTCTGAGTCTCCAGCTTTTAGTCCAATGCACTTCCTTCTATATCACATTGCACCCAAAACACAAATATCTAGCACAGATGAAATGTTTCAGATATGAAATTCTCAGATATGAACTTCTCTTGTAACTGAATAGAATTCTAGAATTTTAGTTGTGGGATAAACCACAGATGTCAGTTTCATCCCCCACACAATTCCTCCATATATTCATTTGTTTAGTACCTGATATAATAATAAAAATAATGATAGCTAATATTCTCTTCACACTATGAGAATCTTTGGCTAAGTGCTTTAAATGAATTCTCACTTAATCCTCACAATAACCCAATGAGAAAGGTATTATGATTTCAGCTTTCCTAGTGAGAAAATGCAGCTCCATGGAAGGAGCTGCGTCTTACTCATTGTTGTATTCCTAAGCTAGCAGACATTGGAGTAAGAATTTGTATTCAGGCATTTGAAGGCTATTGACCTTTCTCTTAACCACTTTAATATGTGCAAGAGATACCAAGGTAAATGAGGTATAGTTGTGCCTTTGTGGACTTTATGGTCTCTTCAAAGGAGACAAACATGTCATCAGATAGACTGCCTGTAGGCCACCCTTCTATGGGTCTGTAACCTGATTTCTGTACCAGTGATTCTCCTTGATGACTAATGACTGGTCAGGATTCCCCATGAGGCCGAAGTCAAATGAAGGGAGAGGAATATTTGCTGGAGTGGCTCAGTTGGTTGAGTGTCTTTTGATTCCTGGTTGGGGCACATGGCTGGCTTGTGGATTTACCTCTCATCTCTCTCTCTCTCTCTCTCTCTCTCTCTCTCTCTCTCTCTCTCTCTCTCTCTCTCTCTCTCCTTCCTCTCTCTAAGTATGCCCTCAGGGCATGACCTCAGGTGAGGCAGGTGAGAATTAAATAAATGGAGGGAGAGGAAGGACAATGATATGGACCTTATATGATAGGAGGTAAGTCAACTTGATTGTTGTCCCACTCCCTGTGACTCTAAAGCATATTATGTGTCCAGTTATCATTGTTGAGGTGGAGGACAAAGAAATTCTTCTGGTCTCTCTCCTTTCTCTAAACCCCTAAGATTTCAGGGAAGCAAACACTCAACAAAATAGAGAGTCAGAGGTTTGGGCAAAATTTTGAGTTGTTCTTGGCAACTGGAGATGAAGGCTTTGGAATTCTAGGTCCTCAGCTTATGATTTCATGTTGCCAGGAAGAGAAAATTACTCATTTTAGCTCATTGGTAAGAGTTCATTGGCATTTATATATTTTTTCAAATTAATTATATAAATAACTATGCATTTTAAATCATTTTAAATAATTGATATTTATGGATTTGTTTGTGTATATGTGCTGGTAATTTAGTACTTTGATGGTAGCATTTCAACAATGCACGTCTTTACTACAGAGTCATCTGTTTTGGATTAATCTCAATTTAATTGAATGCCAAATACATTTGCAGAAACTAAAAACGTTGAAAACAGGGACAGAAACTCCAAAAGAATAATACTTGAGATGGAACCAGAGGGCCTCATGGGTCGTATGAACTTCCTTACCACTTAGCTAATGGAATATTTAAGCCTGAAATGAGTCAACCACACTGTGCTTGAAGTTCTCCGTTGGTGATACAAACAAGCATAAATAAACCAGGTGACTCCAGTTCAGTCATGGTGGGAGACCAGGAAGAGGATTGCCCCCTCTCCTTAGCAGACCTGCTTATGTCGTCAGAAGAAGTGCTGATGTTTTAAAGGAAGCACGGTTTCCATCTTCAAGGTCTCTCAGAGATATACCTGTATAGGCGATTAGGTTGTTGCATCCAACTGGTCTAGTTTATAGGGCATGCTGGCATGAGCCCACCTAGCTTTTGTTTTGTAATACACAGGGCACTGGTTCTCAAATGCTACCATTCGTGGGAGTCACCTGGAGTAACTGTTTAAAACCCAAGCTGCGGTATTGTGCTCCCAGGGTCTCTAGTCCTGAGTCACAGGCAGATTCTAATATCAAATGCATTACAGTTGATCTTTGGACAACGCAGGGGTTAAGGTTTCCAACCCCCACATAGTCAAAATCTGTATAGCAGAAGTCAGGATCTGCATCCATGGGTTCTTATCTGGAGTTGAAAATATGCCCATTAATTGAATAGGGATGGAAATACTGGCATATTTTATGGCCAAATTTCTGCCACCTACTTCAAATGATTCTCATTATCCCATACTATCCTTTAGTCTGGATATTCGAAGCAAGATGGTAATATGTGAAACAGCACTTTGTTCAAAGATTTATTTATTTTTCACCTATTATGAACCATGAAACAACTGAAATTCAGAGAGGTGAAGCAACTTGCCCCAGGTCACACAGCCAAGACTCAAACCCAGTTTGTAAGTGAGGGGCACTATAAAGCACTTGTGTCCAGTTCTCTGGGTATATCCTTACAGTAAGTTTGAGTTAGAATTTGGAAATGATTCCATGTTTTCATTTCCAAGCAAAAGTTATATTACTGGATTTCAAGAAAACGTATGCCTCAATTCAGAAAGCTTGAAGTTCTCGCCTGCTGGAAAATCGGTTGACAATGTCTTGTACTCTGAGCTGTCATAATGAGTCTTAAGGGCTGGTTCTTGATACCCTGTGCGAGGCTCATCTCCAAAACTTAAGTTTGAGAAATTACTTTTCCCGAATGCTCCCCAGTTCTGAGCATTCTACATCAGAATCGCACCAACAACAAGGGTGCATGCCCTCAGTTCCATTCACGTGCAAATGAGACCTTGGTTGTTTTAGGTTCTTCAGTGTGTCTTTCCTCTGAGGTGAATGTGTTATCATTCTTTTAGATCTAATCTTTGATCCTCATTTATTGTGCTCTTTTTCTGATACCACCCCATCCATCTGACTTTTGTATTGTGCTTTCACCCCTAACCTCTTGGTTTTCTTTCTCGACTGTAACCTAATATGCTATATGCACTGATATATACAAGAGTGCACCAGCTATAGTCTTTATATATTTCCCCATGTGTCTTAGTCTTTACTCTTTATCACAACTGACATTGTAGGAAACATCAGGTTAGTGTGAAAATCAAAACCCCGTGTGTATCTTTATCACTAACAGACAGAGAGAAATGGTTGAACTGGGTTAGTAAACTGCAAGAAATAGCCAAAGTATGTTTTCTTCTAAGTTTATGAGTAGGCCTTTGGCATGTTGGCTCAAAGTTCTGGGTCAGGACTTTACATGGACCAGACACATTGCCTCAGCCTGTGAAGCTCATCACAGTGGTCGATGAGTAACCTCGGTGCTGTGTACAGAGCACTCCATGGGTCAGCTGGCTTTGAACAGCTGACCAATTTGCTTTATTATGTTCTATCACATATTCTGGATGCCCTGAGGATGGGTTCCAGATGTTCCTTCAAAGGTGGCACATTTTCTAAAGGAAAACTCTCTGTTTCCTTGTTGGAGCCACTTAGTGAGCATGTTCCCTGAACTGGACGAGCTCCCTGCCCCTGCGACGTTGCATTATCACAGCACTACAACCTCCGCGTGCTCACCCCCGGCCCACAGCCCCCTCTGCCTTCACAGCTGCCAGGCAGGAGCAAGGCCACTTAGCGTCCTTCTACACTGGCTAGCTGACCCTCTGAGGTTTCACCCCTTTGTGTGGGTGGGTATTTTCATTCACTATGAAGTTTACTCAGCAAATGCCATTTCTAATCCTGTTCTTTGTTAAAACATTGCACTTGGTCACACCACTACATTTTTGAAGTTTTTTTCCCCCCTTAAACATCCAATAAACAAAGGAAATGGAAGAAAATGTATGTTAAATGCGAGCATAACATTGTATCTTCTTTTACTTTCACACAGGCTGTTAAAATAGACTCCTTAGTTTTGACTAAATACTGGGTTTCCACGAGGGTTTTTTCTAAATGATATGATAATGTTGATATGTGTGATCAAGACCATGGAAGTTAAGACTATTTTGAAAATACTTTCTCTAATACATCTACGTGATGAGAAAGTTACAGAATAAATACATAGCAGATATTTCTCAATGTAAGAGAAGGATTTTATGGCAAGTATGTCTTTTCATGCAACACCTTTTGTGCCATGATGAGATAGCCAACAAAAGAATATTTTCTTTGGTTTAATAAGAAAAAGTAATTTATAATATGACACATCAATATGTTTTTCAATACACTTTTCCCCAGGTTTCCTTGAATCCTCATCAGTGTAAGAATTGTAATTATATGTCTCCCTCCCACTCAAACGTAGCAAAAAGTGCTCATTTTCAGTTCTGCTGTTCAAGTCATAGCTGGAATAGAAATGTCGTGACTCAGTTAACAATGCTTTATTATTCACGCTGATCTTTTTTACAGTGTTCTTTATCTTAGAAACATTGTAAATCAGATATCTACCTCCCACTCTTTTGTTCATTTGCAAATTTTTATTATTCTAGTTTAAGAAATCAATGGTTTGTCAAGAGTCAATGTATACTGTTTATATATTCTTCTTGCTTCAAACCCTTTTCTCTATATAAAGTGAAGATGCCAGACGCATGCCTAATTCCAACCTCTTTATATGCAATTGTGAGGAAATTTTGTTTCTATTTTGGATCAAAAGAGGTTTTGTGTTTCTTAAATCCACAAAAATAAAACAATGGGTTGAAAATATATTTTAATAATAATTACTTTAGACTTATGTCCTTAAAAAAACACCATGTGTTTCTGCCTTGGTTTCCCTTCTTTGTGCGGCTGTTCCTGCAGTAAAGCCATATTCAGTGCGAGGTGTACAGTGGTCTTCCTGCTGAGGTAACTTTGCAATGAGTCCCATTTAGACAACAATGTTAGGAGAGAGAGTGCTGGCCTCCTAGGACTTAAAATCATGGAATCAAATCTTTGTTTTATCGCCAACTATCAAATTGTATTTTGATTTGATGCCTACATGACTTAAAACAATTTAGAAAAGGTATGAAACAGCACATTATTTCTGAATTCATCTCTGTATGAAAGAGTATATAGTCGTCATGTGGATTCACATCATTTATGTTTTAAAAAAAGATTTCTCAGAAAACACCATACAATACCTCCCCCCAAAACAGATGAATTTGAAATAAGACAATAATCAGTAATTTGCTCACTAAGTCAGGAAACACTTATGAGCTCTGTATATATATGCCCAGCAGTATGCTAACTACTGGTAGGCACACAGTCATGAATACGACCAGCCCCTGCCTTCAGGGTTTGCTCTTCGGTGAGGTGACAGGCACTCAGGCAACTTGAACAGCATATGATAGAGGGATAATAGAAGTGCTGCACACAGTTCTGTGGGTGCAAAATTTAGGACTTTCCAATTATGTTTGGTGTAATGGAGAAAGATGTCTAAGGAGAGATATCATTTTCACAGGTACTCAAATAATTAGTATTCAAATGCCAGGTAGAAATTAAAAGCAAGAATATTCCATGAAGAAGGAAAAAGCTTGTAAAATACAGAAGAGGGAAAACAGCATTTAGCAGAGCACAGTAAGAGCTTGGTGGATAGGGAGAAGAGGGCATAGGGACCATGGGGGGCGGAGGGATGAGGGGAAGCTTTGTGTCATGGATTTGAAACTGGAGCCTCTGGACCACTAGCTCTTGATTTTAAGGGAAAGGACCCCAAGGAAATATATGGCTTCTCTCCTTGAAAAAATGAATCATATCACCCATATGATACACATGCCCCACCCCAGACACACAAACTCTATCTAAGTTCCCTGAACTCCTGTTCGAGACCCTGAAATAAAGGGTTAAAGCAGGAAAAAAGCAAGATCATATTTTTGAGTTAGAAATTCCAACTTGGAGGAAGGATTATAGGGAAGATAGATGGGGTACTAGTTATTCTTACACTATGTCCGGTCTCCTTCACATGAACCTGTAAAACAATTACAGCTTCTCCTTACTCTGTTGCCACTGCCTGCCTGTGTTTAACCTTGGGAGCTATGTCTTCAGTTTCTCCGAATCTGTCTGCACCTCTTCTCCTTGTCCAAGAGGTGAGAACATTACAATGAAGGGAGGGTATGATTAAATGGATTAAATGCTGCAAAGAAGGCAAGGAGACTTCAGGATGGGAAACAACCACTTTGGCAATTCGGTAAAGTTTGCTAGAAAACTTTCAGTAGACAGTAAGGCGAGGAGACAGATTGAAGTAGGATGAATGGGAGGAAGCAGAAGTAAGAAAGTAAAGTCGAACATACACATGCAGACAATGTTCTATAAAACCTTTAATGCCTAAGGTTCTATAAACCCACACCATTACCTTATGGGCTACACAAATTATTATTCACATTTACTAAAAATATGAGGAGACTGAGGCACAGAAAAGTAATATAAGTTATGAATTATAATGACAGCGAGTGAGTGGCAGAGCTGGGACTTAAACTCAGGAAGTCTGGTTCTATAAAGGGAGATGGGCTTTTAACTACTATTGTGCACGGCAACTGATAGGTGAAGAGTAACATTCCTAGTGCACGTAATATAATAAGTAATATTATAATATTGTAGCATTATAACACTAGTATAGTAAGCAATATGAATTATATGCAAAGAAAACACTTTAATGATACCAGTTTGAATTAGCCACCACTATTATTACAATAATGTGTGATAAATATCTCAATATTTTGAACCGGATAAAGTGCTAACAGTCTTTACCATTTCTAAGTCTTAGAAATTATTATACGAAGAAACATGTCTTTTAGAAGTCAATATGTACAATAATATCTAAAATATCACAATAATGTAAAAATACTGAATAAAATATAACACACAATATTATTTTTGTTTTGCTGTGAATTAAAAAGTTGACAAAAATGTATCTTGTCTAATGAGAATTGAATTTGAAAAGTGAGTTTTCAAATCTTCAGTATAAGTTTTCATTCCTGCGTCTCAGAAGCCACTGTCTGCTCCCTGAGGCCGGACCCGCGAGCAACCTGCCTGACTCCCCTGCTCAGAGCAGGTCTCCAGTCAGGACAGCATGCTTGCCCTGCAGCCTTGCCTTTTCTCTCCTAGTCCTAGGCAGTGAGCACACCTTTGAAAGGAAACTGTTCAGGAAACAGCTCAAGTTCTTTATTTCTTGTAAAGATGATGCTAAATGTTGAAAATTTATAAGTTTTATACTTTTCAAATGGAAAATATATAATCCTCCTGATACTTTTTAAATGAACCATTTATTCTTTGACAGACAGCATCCACATTTCATTTGTATATTGGTTTTCTTTACTGATTAAAATGTACACTTAGATTTTACCTTGAAATCCTGGGACTCATTCAGTGAATGGTAGTGAGGGTCTACTCTGCACCGGACACTGTATAGGAACGGAGATACTCGGCTAAAAGTCAGTTTTCTAGCAGCTTCTAGTCCAATAGCTCAGTGAGGAAACACTAAGGACTCCACATAGCACGTGCTATGGCGGGAGCTATGGGGACAGCAGTGAGCACTTGCTCAGGCTCAGAGAAGAGCCATCAAGAGCTAATCTAGAGGAAGAGCAGGAAAGATGCACATTTTATTTTGTGAAAAGTATACAACTTTCTGTGAGAAGTTGTTTTCAAGCACAGCACCTGGTGCCTCCGGGAGAAGAGGAGCTAGGGGAGGGCAAGGAGCAATAGCTAGGGCATTGCTCCAAGGGAGGCGAGTGTGAAGGAATTCCATGCACACGACAGGAACGTTAGACATTCAGAATGCTCCGTGTTGGCACATACTGATGTGTCCACTCCTGCAAATGTGTTGAGGAACATTTGCACTCTCTTTAGCTCACAAAGATGTATGTTTGTGACAGAGGCTGGCTGGATGCATCTGAGCCAATCAGGCTTCTTCTCTCTGGACCACAGGGCATCTGCAGTTCCCTTCTCCTTGCATCAAGGTGGGATCACGCAAATGGTTCTGGCCAAAGGAATTTGGACAGAAATGTGATGTGCTTCAATTCTAGGTTTGTCACCTAAAATCTATCACACAAGTCTCCTCATATTGTTCTTTACTTAACCGACAACTTTGAGCAAAGAATGCAGTAGAGACTTCTGAGGAGCCCCCTGGGTGACAGAGGTACAGATGAAACCAAGCTGTATCCCTCCTGGCTGGATAGCTCAACTGGTTAGGACATCATTCTAGCCAACAAATCAATGTTTCTCCTCCACCCCTCAAAAAATCAATTAAATAAAAAGCTGGATCCCTGCATCACCACCTGATGCCAAGCAATCCAGAAATATCTGTGTTCATTGAGCTTCATGTGGCCAAGAATGAACTTCTATTAAGTTAGGCCACTGAAAACAGAGGGTTGCTATTTTTGAAAACAGTTACTGTTAATAATAAATCTGGCTAATAATATGATAATATGGAATATATTTTATATTTGAATTAACCAATCAATACATTCCAGTATTTATTATAGAAAAGTAAGAATATTTTTGAATTCTAGGATTTGTACAAAGTACAATATATTTATTATCTAATTTAATCCTATAAGAAATGCTATGAGGTAGACACTATCACTGCCATCTCTACTATAATGGCTAAAAAGTCAGGTCTCAGAGAGTTGGCAATATTTACTTAAGATCATAGGCCAGGATTTGAATCTATGCTGTTAGGCCTGATAGATACTATAGTATATGTCAAACAACTAATAACTCACACTGTTTCTTTTAAAAAGGTAAGCATAGTTTAAAATCACTCAGGAGAGTTCCCTTTATTATGCAGAAGAATGTAGGAAATTCATTTTCCCCTTAGTATAGAACAACAGTCATGTTTGCCACCAGTATGTGCTTTCATAACAATATGTATTTATTTGTGGGCTGATATCAAACCCTTATTTTTGGTCATTAAAACTAGTAGTTGCTTCTCAAAACCTCTATCAACTCATTATTACCATTATGTCAATAATAGATGCCTCATGTAAAAAACACACTTTAAAAAATAAACTCTAGCCAAATGGACATTTGAAATAGCAACAGAAATCTCCCTTGAAATTGGCTGGTAGAAGTTGACCTGTGGTAACAGCAGGCTGTACTTTATGAGTCAAGGGTCCTAGTTTTCAGTTGGACACCTCCGGTAAGTGCTGGTATATCTCTGAAACAATACATCCAGTTCTTTCAACCTATTTAAACTTGGAAGAGAATGATGAACCCAAGGGCCAAACGTCTATTGAATATGAGGATACTTTGTGCCCACCTCCCCTTGCTGTGCTATCATCCCCCTCCCAGGTGGGAGGAGGGTTCTGAATACCAATTCTCATCAGAAGTTGACAACCCAATCACTCTTGCCTGCTTTCTCTGCTCCTGGGAGCTGGGCGACCCTTGGGAGGAGCATTAGCCAAGGGGCACAGTAACTGGGTTGCGTATCTTGCCATCACTTTGAATTTGGAAAGAATACCTTTCTTATTTCTTTTTAAAAAAACCATTTTTGACAAAACAGCCTCATTGTTATCAACTGCAAATGTATGAACACACATGGGGGCTGTTAAGTAATTGTATCATGCAGGAGAGTATCGTTGCCTGACCAGCTTCAATTTGCCAGTGAGAGAGATTCCATGGAAGGAAACAGCAGTGCCCACAGCGAGCTGCACAGGGCAGCACTGCTCCTTTAAGGGGGCGAGGGCTCCTGCCCCTCCCTCATCCGCACCCAGAGGGCCTGCTAGACAGACAGCCCAGCCTCTGCCTGGGATCCAACTGTCAAGGCAACCTCACATTCTTCCCCCTTGTGTGAGCTCAGCTCTGCCCCAGTGCTCCCAGCGCCTTGCCTTCCCCAGTGAAAGCTCTAGAAGCCTCCCTTTTCAAAGTGCATCACACCCACTCCTCAGACCACAGAACAAAGTGTCCAGACTCCAAATGTGGCGCTGAGGGTCCCCTCTCAGTGGGCTCTGAGGACAGACTGTGGCCCTTTGGATGCTGCTGAGCTAAACCTTGCAGAATCCTTTTCTGGTTGGTTGTGAATTAAGGTTGATTTGTGCTTAATCAGTGAAACACACACTAACCAAAGAGAGAGGGAAAAGGAGAGAGAGAGAGAGAGAGAGAGAGAGAGAGAGAGAGAGAGAGAGAGAGAGAGAGAGAGAGAGATTCCTACTACTCTCACTTGCTGATTTGGACCAGAAGTCACAGAAATAAAATAAAAAAATAAATTCTCCTCTTCTGGAAGGACCACACAGGCCTGCTGCGATGTGCGTGCATGTGTCTGTGTGCATCTCCTTCCTTCCAAAACTGATGCTGCACCAATAATTGTCCTGCTCCCTTGACAGCCACTTAGCACTGGACATTCCAATGCCTCACTGCCTGCTCCTTCTCCACTGCTCCCTGACCACTAATAATACCTTCAATGGCCAGGGTTGCTGTTTATTTAGTTTTCAAGATTTATCGTTATTGTGAAAGTATTACAGATGGAGCCCCTTGATCCCTCCACCCCACGCCACCCTATTCTGACATAATGAACTGGGGGCTGTGGCCTCCAGGGTCCCAGGCTGACACTTGGCTGGCGATGCTTTCACCCAGAGGTGCCCGACTGCATGGAGTCGCCACATTGGGAAGAATAAACATTGATTTGTTCTCTGAGAATGTGCACCATGTGAAATGTTAATGCTTTTAAACAGCTTTGGACACACACAGTAGCTATTATCACCCCTGTTATTATAAGATATAAAATCTCAGCAAGCATATCCTCAACACCCTCATGATCAGTGAGTGTCCACTATATTCACACCAGCATGTGACTGGACTCAGGGATGACATGCTAAGACAACAATCTTGACTATGTGAGTTCCTAATGGGTATGGAGGGTATAGATTATATACAACAATCATGTGAATACCTATTGTTTGTGGATTTCTAATAATGAATATTTATTCCCTAGTGGAGGCCTCACTTGTGACTATTGGGTCAGAGGTTTTCCACTTGTCTCCCTGAGTAATTCGTTCTTGTGTGTGGAGACAGAGAAGAAATTGACATTTATAATAATAATTGGCTACAAATGTTTAGAGCTATGAAAGAGAAGGGGCTCTTTCCTGAGAAAGCTCGAGCTTTCTTGAGCCCTGGCATAGGAGAGTCAGAATAATGTTCTACATAAGGAAAAGCTGAAACTTGTGGTTTGGGTCTTACTGGTGAGGCTGGAGGGAAATATAAGTATAGCAATTGCCAGGAAGCAAGGTCTTGCCATGGAATAATGATCAATGAGAATGGCTAAGTTAACAATATGGCCATCTAATATTTAATTTAAAAGATTATTGATTGATTTTCAGAAAGAGAGAAGGGAGAGAGAGAGAGAGAGAGAGAGAGAGAGAGAGAGAGAGAGAGAGAGAGAATGTTGTTCTCCTTACTTACACTTCATTGGTTGATTCTTGTACGTGCCCTGACAGGATTGGACAACACTCTGACCAACTGAACTATGCAGCCAGGGCCTCTAATATTTAATTGATCACTTGCTACCTAGTACTTGGATAGTAAAGCCCTTCTCCGTGTTGTTGTCTGACTTTTGTCAGATTTTAGTAAAAATGTATTACATGCACAAGCTATCATTGCTGGTACCAAGTAAACAGGGCCTGAAGTCGTATCCAGTGAAGCCAGCTGAGGCCCCAGGTAGATCTGAGTTAGATGTGGAAAAGCATTTGTAGTGTGTGCAAAGGGGAAAGGATCAGGTGTGAGACAATCCCACTTTTCTCAAGGATCTTAGATGTACAACTCATGCATTTGTTCATTTATAGGTTATTTATTCAACAAACGTTTATTGAACATACACTGCCTTTACAATGTCCTTGCCATGGACTTTCATGGGATTGCAATTACACAAGTGAGCAACATGGTAAGATCCTGACTTTGTGCAGCTAATGGTTATAGTAATGGGATGCACATATGTCTACTTTGCAGCAGTTGGGGATTGATAAGCATCCTTTGCGATCTTCCCCCAGACTGACTTGTCTGTGTTCTTCCCCCACTTCTTCCTTCCTTCCTTTGTTGTATTCAGATTAATTTTTTATTGGCTCCTAGTTTTTTAAATTTTTCCCAAGTTGTTCTCACATGTAATGCCTTCCCATTACGTCAAATCTTGCCAACTCTTTAAAACTTGCTTGGGACAGCCTCAGCCTGAAGAAAACTGAACTTTTTCTTTTTATTGAAAGAAAATGGAGTGCAGGACATGGAGTGCAGTCTGAGCATCACAATTTTCAACAATTGCTCTGATGATTCTAATGTGTAGCCAGAGAAGTATGTGAACCATTGTCCAAAAGTGTACAAATTACCCTTTATTGGTATCATTTCCTTTGATTGCATTTTGCTGCAAAATGTCTGTGTTCCTGTACATTTTCTTCTGTTTTCTATTGGAGGAGAAGGACCCTCCTCCTCTTAAAGATGAACCTCTGCACCAAATCTTTGCATCCCTATCTCTTTTACCAGCCACAAGAGGTGTCTCTCCACCACCAGCCCTGTTCCCTGTATTTTCAGTCTTGCTGGACTGACTCCTTCCTTCCTCTGCATGAATATTTAAGGGGTTCTGGGAGTAGGGGGGTAGGGGGTTGTGATCCCACAGAAAGAATGCAGGCGCCTGCATGGACACACTGAGTCCACATATAGCATAAACAAGCACACAGTTTTTAACCTTTCTTAATCTATCATGTATGCAACCACAGATGGTAAGCACCTCACCCTCAGCATGTGTTGGGCATGCAGATGTTTAGGGGCTTGAGCCAGTGCTCTGGCAGCTGTAGGGTGGCCATGGGCAAGGGTGGGCTTCTTCCTTACCACCTGGCACCAGCAGTGCCCAGCAGTCAATTCGGGAAGCTATTACAAAGACAGGATGCACCTACCAAGACCTCCCAGGGGATTTTGAATTGAACTGGGAAATCCTAAATCAGGGAAGTTAAACAGAATTATGGGTGTGTGTGCATATTGCTTTACGAGGTTTCTCTACCTCCTTTTCTTCAGGAAGGAGAGCTCCCCTTTCCAGTGGAGGGCCTCTTCCCCTGGCTGGGTGGAGGGGCCTCACCCAGCCCTGCTCCGTGCATGGAGACATGGCCTGAGCCCTCAGCTCCCAGCCAGGCCTCTCTAGAGGCAGGACGGTTCTGAGAGCCAGGTGCAGCAGGCAGGGGCCAGGACCTGAGACTAGCATGCTGGGATGAGCGTTCTCTCCTTTGCCAGGTGGGAAGGTGAGACAGGCTTTTGACTGACAGAAGCCGTCCTTTTTGCCGTGTGTAAAAAGCCCGAGAATAAAGCAAACCTGGGGGCCAAGCCGCTGAGTAGAGAACATAAAGGCAGGCGCTGAATTACGACCTAGGGTCCTGGCTTTCCCTGCTACTGAAGCCTGCCTCCTGGACGTCCCAGATACGGACACCTACACTTTCCCTTTACCTGTGGTCAGTATGATTTATAATGGAACGAGACTCGCAAAATTATATAGGAGGTTTACTTTATTTTAAATACTTCATCTGATGCTGTATACTCCCCACATTTTCTCAGAGGGTGTATGCTGATGGAATTCTCTGAGAGAGAAAAAAAAGAGAAAGAAATTCTCTAAATGTAATTGTTTAGTCTCTGGTTTCTAACTCCCAAAATGTTCAGTGTGGAAATGTTCAATCTTGTGAAGGTGCCAAAAATGATCTATAAAAACGGCTTAAAGTTGGAGGGTGGATCTGAAGCTAAAATGACTGGCAAGAAACAGAAAAGCTGAGATGTGATTTCTGCTGACCTGGTCTTTCTTCAGTTCTATTCAATTTCTATCAGAGGGAAGAAGAAACAGGAATATATATATCCAGTACCTACTCAATTACATTATTTTGTGAAATGTATACCAGTCATATACATATTGTTATCTCAATTAAAAGTATTTAATAATCTGAATGACTTTCAGAGTTCCATTTTTGCCAACATCACCGACCTGGTTAGGTCTAGTAGACTCAAGGCGAGAATTCAATTGGGTCCGAGCTCTAAAGCCTCCCTCCACACCATCCATCACGCCGTGTGATTGAGATGAATATTGCCTCTGTGCTCTGTTCTCAACTCTTTGTCAACTGTCTTGACTTTCATGGCTGAGGATTATTGTTTTGGGGGGAAAATAATTATTTTCTGGGAAGGAGTCCATTACTAGTGAGAGGCATGAGCTTTTAATTTGGAGACATGAGCCCCAGTCCCGGTGAGACTCTGCGACCTCAGAGCTCAGGCTCTCAGGACCCCACTTTCCTTCTCCACCGAATGAGGACCTGTCATCTCTCATTCCATTCACCTCTCCTCTCACAGGTGCTTTGCTAGAACCCTGACTTCCCTTAGGAGAGATTACAAGGTGCAGGATGACTTACTCACCTCCGTGTTCCCCAACAGCAAGACCACTGGCTGGCAAAAAGTAATCAATAAATATTGAGTAAAGTCTATTCGCTTTTGTGTAGGGAAAACTATATGTTTATTTTGTTATGTTATTTCAAACGAACAAAAAAGTAATCTTTGAGATTGAAGAAACTACCTCTAACTTTGCAGGTGAAGATACAATAGGATTGATAATAGATTTGAGTGCTACAATGTTCTATATCATCAGCTTGGATTTTAAAAAAGGCTTTCCTTTAATTTGAAGCTTAAGCAAAGAGTTAACTTAGATTTTAAATAAAGGAGGGATACTTTTAGAGTGAAACACGGTAATTTTCGGTGACCACTGTAAACCAGCTCTTTAGGCCGGGTAGAGAGGAGCCAGGGTGATGAGCCTCCTGTGTGAGTGCAGCCTTCCGTAAGCAGCTTTTCCTATGTGATTTCATCCTGGGAAAGAGAAGCAGTAGCTCAGCCAGAAGCAAGAGGAAAACAAAAAGGAGTCTGTGGCCAAAGCAGCAGAATTGCATTTTTTAAAAAAAAATCTTTTCACTTGTGTTTGTGAAGGAGAAGTAAGGAACATGATTTTTGTCTTTGTTTAGACATCGGACAATACAAATCACAAGAACATATATTTTTAAGTACTATTTTTTTGTGCTCTTTGGAATTTGGACCCTAATTAAAAAATATGTGTTTCCTAGCCCTTCTTCTGTGAAAATCCTTGGCAATATAAACAGATGCACTGGTTGGCTTTTAATTCTGACACCAGACTGTCTGAAATAATAGCTCTAAGGAAGTGTGAATTCTTCCATTCCTCCAGCTTTAATTATAAGCACTTAATCTGTTTCTCTTTCTATTGCTGACTGTCGTGCCCACTCGGTTTAATTTTCATCTGGTGAAACATGGTACACCTAGAAGACCCTCATTTTGAAATGTTTGTTCCCAGCTAAATTTTTGAGATGCTTTTATACTCTAGAGCACATCACTGTAATCTCACAATTAAAATATTAAGTGGTGTCCTTAGAATTTCAATAATGCAGGCCTAGAAGATGACAGAGTGAAGGTCTTGATAAGCAGTTTGAAAACATTGACTATTTCTTATAAAAGTTGATTCATCATTTGAAAAATGACCCAAGTTAATAGCTTACTAACTCATCTGGACCTTTCACAATCCAAGATATTCTTCATTTCCTACGGCCACCATTTCCCACTACTTCCCACCTCAGAACTGAATTGCTGTCACAGCATTTGCAGGGGGACCACCTGGTGGCCTAACGCTGGAGGGGAGGAGGCACCACACAGCACAGCAGCCAACAAGTCTTTGGTTGCTGGGCGTGGTGATATTTTGAAAAAGTAGCTAGTTTGATCTTCCTGAATATTGTCACATTTTCACTCTTAACATTTCACAAGGTACAGATGTGTTTTTTCCTAAGGGGAAAAATAAAATCAAACAAGGGCCAATCAGTGCTGGAACTCACACTGAGCACAACGAAAACTGTCTTCCACTCTTCCTCCCAGTGACTCCTGTGTCTGTCTCTACATGTTGGAGCCTAGTACTAAACATGCTTCCATCCCCTTTGTAAATATAACAGAGAGAACGACCGTGGCTAAAATGCAATGGGCTCTATATCAGGAATTGTCAGTTCTTTATTTTTATCATACCCATTTTACAGATGGAGAAACTGAAAGTCTGATAAAATTACTTGCCCTCAGTTTGTAAATAGTAGAGATAAGCTTAGAATGGAGGTTTGCTTGATTCTAATAACCCTGTGTTAAAACAAAACAAAACAAAATATAACATTGGTTTAGGGCTTTAAATGCATTACCTAAATCTAATAGCACCGAAAGAAAAAAATCCTTCAGAGTGTAATGACTGAGGTAACGACCATAGATGCTGGAAAGATTTGAGGTAAGAGTAAGAGCCAACGGTGTGTATTACTGTTTCTGACATTTTTACAAGGATAATGGAAAGGAGACTTGACAAATATGTTTTTCCTGCAGTGAAATTAGAGGCTCAGGATTTAGGCTTATGGATAATCTTCCTGACTCTCTTTTACTTATCATTTAAGCACGCCCCCCTAGAAGCAAGCTGTCTATGATAACTTCTCCTTAGGAATGGGGGAAATGCATGCTGACGCCCTTTTGATCTTTTTGTAAAAATTCAGTTCCTGTTTTGTCCATTTTTTACATTCTCATCAGTAGAAATGTGAATGTGGGATTAGACTTCTGGTCAGATGAAGTCTCAGGGCCCTTGGGCTCCTTGACCAGGCTTTGGGACAATAGCTTGATGGCAATGATAATTCTACGTTGTTTCTTGTTTTTTGGTTGTTTTTTTTTTTTTTTTTTTTTTTTTTTTTTTTTTTTTTTTTTTTTTTTTTTTTTTTTTTTTTTTTTTTTTTTTTTTTTACATTTTTGGTCTCATTGCAATCCCTGCCAAAACTTCCCTCCTCTGCTGCATTAGTAATGCAAAATGAAAGTCATGGTACCCATTATATCTGTTAAATGGTTTCCATTTTAACTTGAGAAAAATGTATTGACGTTCATGTGTTTGGCATGGAAAATGTGTATATCTATGGAAGATAGCAACTTGTCTGTTGGAATTACAGTACATTATGTATATGCTGCTTTTAGCTGCACACGTACATTTTCTGGAATCTTATTGTGTCAGAGATGGGAAAGTTTACACAAGCATTGGTAATCTAATTTTTGTCTAGTGGGTGGCTGTGGAAATATGGAGTATTTGAAAAAGCAAATGTCTTGGCCATCTGTGCTGGGGAGTGGTTTGGTGGCGGGGGTATCTAGTTAGGTGGGGTAGAAAGCATCCATCCAAAAAAAAAAAGGTTTTAAAAATATTGCCCCAGGCCTAAACTAAATATTAATTTCCCAAGAGCAGAAAGATGTCACAGTTATTGTGACATGATTTTTAGCACATTTCTGGTTATTCTTTTTAGGAGTCCTAATTGTAAGGGGCAGGATCTGTTTTATCTTTCTGCTGCCGCTTTGCAATAATCCTTCTCTAGACGATATTATTTCCTATGTCTTTTGTCTTCTGCAGACATGGGTCTTTGGCTCATGAACCTCTTGTTAAGGTCTGTTGAGGATTAGGGACCGGACCGTGACACAATTTTTCTTACTCAGTCTTTTTTTTTCTTTGGATCTTTCCGTTGGTTCGTCTTGGAGGCCTTTGCATCATCTTCTGTCAATGACTTTCATTCTTCTTTGTTCTCCTGGAAATAGGGCTTGTATTTTTCTCAGCTGTTCCTCGGCGCAGGTTATATCTAATAGGGGGGGGGGGGGTCTGTTTCTGCAGCTTCTTGCTCTCCGTGTCTGAGCTGCGTAAATCCTCCTCACCCGCTGCCACTGAACTGTGCTGCAGGCTTTGTTTTTCTGCCTTAAGTGTGTGCCAGGCGCTTCGGGGAGCAGGGTTTCTTACCTTCAGCGCTGCTGTCATTTGGGTAAACCCTCAACCAGGGGCCGTGCTGTGGGCTGTGCAACTCAGCTTGCTCACCAGAGAGCAGGAGCACCTCCCCCAGTGTCTCTAGGTCCCCAGTGTCCCGGACGGACACCAGCCATTTGTCACTGGTCAAAAGCAAGGGTGCCAGGCAAGGCTGGCTGGTGTGAAGGAATTTCCATTCAGAGCACCGGCTTGGGGAGGGACAATGCTGAGCGCTTTGTGTCCTGGCAGATGCTTGGAGGACCTGTACGCACGTCCCTGGAGAAAACACTGACATAATTGTCTATAGTTTCCTAGACTGAGTAGCAGGAGGAGGTAATGGTCACCTTTTAACCGCTTTGCTTCTGATCTGCTAATTGCCTCCTCACCCTGTGATGCGTCTATCCCCCTCCTCGCAACTGGACTCACAGAAGGAAGATTCTAACTCTGTGCAGATTTTCTAGCTTAACTGCTTTTCTACCCTCACCTCCTGCTCCCTGTCCCCCCACTGGTGTTCTTTGGCTCAAATGGGAACATGGGGCCCATTTATTTCTTTAAACCACTTCACCACCTAATAGTACCCTCTCCTCCGAGGCCAAATTTTAACACGATGCTCTCTGCTCTGTAACGCACTCCTGTAAGAAGCATGCTCCTGCCACACGCCCCTCTGCCCTCACTGACAGCAGCCGCGCACCACCCACTGCAGTGTACACGTCCTTACCGTAACGTTTGCCAAATGCCTCTTTAAGCGAATTACATCTATTATATTCAAAGGCAAAATTATGGGCCTATAAAAGGGGCATCTATTTGCTCCTGAAATAGCAATAAAGATAACAGGCACATGAATGAAGTAATCAAATGTATCTGATGATAGTAAGATTATTTCTATTTTTTAAGATGCTGTGGAAGCTGTGGAGGTATGCTAAAAAATCTATTTGGTCAATATATGGGCTTTAAAAAGAAGAGGAGACAAGATTGACTGATGAATAAAATGAAACTGACACAAACAGGCTGACATCCAGCTGTAAGTCTCTTTAGGGCAAATGCAATTAACTTAGAATAATAGACTCCAATTTGATGGTTAGAAATGCACTTTTATTAACAATCACAGGCTGAGTCGTTATGCTGCTATGAATAAAATGGTACTTATATTTTGTGCATGTGTGTGCATGCATACATAAACACATATGCATATGTCTCTGTAGGTACACATCTATGCTTTGCTCACATTTCTATATGCTCTGGTTACAATTTGGGTGGAAAAGTTGATTTCTAGAATATTGTACTTTAAAAAGGAAATTCATTCATAAACTGTCCCCAGGATTATAAATTTTGAACATTCTCCCAAGTCACGTCTATAAAAATCCTGGTGCTCACGGGGGCTGTTAGACATGAAGTCCACAAGCCCTGGTCCCAGAACACCACGCCTGTTGGGGGTTCAGAATTGCGATCAGGGATTTGCAGATTTCATTTTGAAGAGGAGAAGTCATTACTAGAAACCTAAGCTCATTTCCTCTCCTTTAATAGCTATTTTAAATCATTCATTTAGAAAATACATTAACTATTTAAGGTACTTGCAATGCATTTCTCTCGGCACTGTCTGCATTTCTAAAGAGATTTTTCTAGAATTATTTCCAAAGGAGATGAGAATTAGAAAAAAAAAGACTAAACGATGTTGTGGTGATATAAGATTACTTTTTGGATAGCATTTGCCTCTCTCATTGCCTGATAGGAGATGACTTAAACTTTAACTGATTGTTAGAATATTAACAAACTCTTTCAATGCTATAAAGATGACAAAAAGGGTGACCCTTGCAACATTACAAAATGGACTTTGAATGTGATTAAAAAATGGCGTATGGTCAATGGCCTGATTACATACATTGCTAATAATTTAAATAGAAAACAGTTGAAATTCTGTACTACTTCTTTAATATTGATGGCAATTTGAACTAGTAATTTGGTAATAAGGGGAAAAAAGGTAATATAAGTAATTTCTATAAAGTATTCAGATACAGAGTTGTGCATAACACTGCAAAGTGATATATATATATATATATATATATATATATATATATATATATATATATATATATATATTTCAAATGCAAAATAAAGCTCCCCGGTTATGTAATTGCTATTCTTCAAAAGGACATCATGAAGGTTGACAATTTAAAATGTACTCTTCCTGTCACCATCCAGCTTTTTTTAAATGTCTGCTTATGGCGTTAAAAACAATCTCTGCAGCGAGGGCTGCCTTTGCCAATTCGGGACCCGGCTTGTTATTAGCGTAGGCATGTGAGCTCATCCTCTCCTTCCTGCCTGCTCTGTTCTTTTGAGCTGACAGGGACCTGAAATTGACAACAGCCTACATTTTGTAACAATAACTTGCATTGTTAAGTATATATGTGTAGATAGACAGACAGAGAGCTCTTTTATTCCCAAAAGATATCAAAGTTCATTACACACCATGAAAAACTCCACAAAAATATGCAGATGCCTCTGGGGTTGAATTATGGCAACTACTTAAAAGCATAAAGTATTGACAGCCTCCAGCTTCTGGAATAGCTCACAGTCAGCTTTAATTTCTGAGTCTTCTACCTGCTTAGAAAATGTGTTTTCCTCAGGAGGATGGAAGGGGAAAGGTCACGTTTAGTTACTTGTGTGATGAACCAGGGCAGTTTGGGAAAGTAGCTGGGAACATAGCTGCCAAAGCCTCTGCTTGAACCCAGGGCTGTTGTAAATACAGCCGAGCAGGCCGTCAGTGCCCATCCTCCTGGCGTCCACTGAGGCCACAGGCAGGGCGTGCGGCAGCGTCTGCTGATGGGACAGGCACCACTCTGAAGAGGATTGCCAGGTCTGGCAAATGAAAATGCAGCATGCTCGGTTCAATTTGAATTTCAGATAAAACAATGCATGCATTTTTATATGAGTATGTCCCATGTAATATATGGGAATACTTCATACCAAAAAGTATGCATTATTTATCTGAGATTCAGATTTAACTGGGCATCTGTATTTAACAATAAAAGCATGACGCTGTATACTATTTAGAAAGTGTTTATAATTGGGAAGTAGAAAGTTTACAAAGAAAGCAATATCATTTTAATTTGTGTTATCCTTAAAACAACCTCACTATCTTAAAAATTTGTAAATCATTTTTCTTCTCCACAGAATAGTAATTAATAATGTTATATTTAAGCATGGCTTTTGCTCAATAATTAATGATTATAGGTCTTTAACAGAGTATTCTTGAACAATATAAAGCTCAAGTCAGAGCATAATAATTGGTGGGTGTCTGTCTGTCTCTCCAACTACCTTGAAGGACTGGGAAATTTTTAAAGTTTACTTTCCTGAGTACCAGATACAGTGCCACGTAGGCGGTAGGAGCTCGGGTCACATTACTTACATAAATTTATTCTCTGACCATGTAACTTATTTTTTCTCCCTTTTTCTAACTTTTTGTCATTTCACTTCTTTTTCAGACATAATGATGATGTCCCCTCTATAGTTTATTTTTATTTTGAGATATTCTTTGGTGTGTATAGGGAGAAATTTTACACCATCTTATCAATAAAGTAGAGGCAGTATTTCTTTCTTTAAAAAAAACACACTTCATTGTTGATAGTATTACATATGTCCTCTTTTTCCTCCCATTGACCCCCTCCAGCCTCTCCCACCTTGGCCCCTGGGGCCAGGCCATCACCACCCCACTGTTTGCATCCATGGGTTATGCATATATGCATACAAATTCTTTGGTTGATTATCTTTCCCTCACAGATTCTTCACCCTGTTTCATGTGTCCATGTCTCTGGATTCACTCCATTCATCAGTTTATTTTGTTACTTAGATTCTATATATGAGTCAGATCGTGTGATACTTGTCTTTCTCTGACTGACATATTTCACTTAGCATGATACTCTCCAGGTCCCTCCATGCTGTCTCAAATGGTAAGAGATCCTTTTTTCTACTGCTGCCTGATATTCCATGGTGTAAATGTACCACAACTATTTTATCCACTCATCTACTGATGGGCACTTGGGCTGTTTCCAGATCTTAGCTATTGTAAATGGTGCTGCTGTGAACACAGGGGTGCATACATTCTTTCTGATTGGTGCTTCAGGTTTCTTAGGATATATTCCTAGAAATGGGATCACTGGGTCAAATGGCAGTTCCATATTTAATTTTTTTTGAGGAAACTCCATACTGTTTTCCATTATGGCTGCACCAGCTGTATTCCCACCAGCAGGGTTCTAAGGTTCCCTTTTCTCCACATCCTGGAAGCACTTGTCATTTGTTGATTTATTGATGATAGGCATTCTGGCAGGTGTGAGGCCATACCTCATTGTAATTTTAATTTTCATCTCTTTGATGATTAGTAACACCATTTTTTCATATATCTCTTGGCTATTTTTATGTCCACTTTGAAGAAGTGTCTATTTAAGTCTTTTGCCCATTTTGGAATTGGATTGTTTGTCTTCGTTATGCCAAGTTATATGAGTTCTTTATATAGTTTGAATATTAACCCTTTATCAGATGTACCATTGCCCAATATGTTCTCCCATACAGTGGGCTCCCTTTTTGTTTTGTTAATGGTTTATTTTGCTGTGCAGAAGTTTTTTATTTTGATGTAGTCTCATTTGTTTATTTTTAGAGACAGTACTTCAAATAAGGATCGGACTAGATTAAATCTTAATGGTTGAAGGTGGCTTTCTTGAAGATGAGGCAATTAGTGAAATATTTTTCTTTAAACCCACCAGGAAAGTTGTTATAGAATTGTTGAACTTAAAATATTTAACTGTATTCTTGAGCACCTAACATGTATTCCGTTTTTTCTATCTTTAAAAAAAAATGTTTTTTTTTTAAATTATGGTTGACATTCAATATTATTTTATATTAGTTTCATGTATATAGCATAGTAGTCAAACATTTATATACTTTACAAATAGACTTACCTCCAATAAGTCTACTACCCACTTGGCACCATACATAGTCATTATAGTATTAATGACTATTTTCCGTATGCTGTACTTTATATCCCCATGCCTATTTTGTAACCACCAATTTGTACTTTCTAATCCCTTCACCTTTTTCACACAGCTGCCCAAATCCTCTTCTATGGTAACCATCCTTTTGTTCTCTGCATCTGTGAGTCTGTTTCTGTTTTGTTTGTTCATTTCTTTCATTCTTAGATTCCATATAAAAGTGAAATTGTATGGTATTTGTCATTCTCTGCATGACTTATTTCATTAGGTTAATACTCTCTACGTCCATTCAAGTTGTTGCAAATTGTAAGAGTGTTTCCTTTGTTATGGCCATGTAATGTTCCATTGTATATGTACCATGTCTTTATTCAATTGTCCATTGATGGGGATTTAGGTTGCTTCTATATTTTGGCTGTTGCAAATAATGCTGGTTTCATGTGTATTTGAAAAGAATGTATATTTTGTTGTTTGGGGTGAAATGACCTAAAAATATCAATTAAGTCTACCTGGTCTAGCTCTGGCCAGGGTGACTCAAGTTAGTTAGAGTGTTATCTTATATACCAATAGATAGCAGGTTTAATTCCCAGTCATGGCACATACCCAAGTTGTGGGTTCAATCCCTGGTTGAGGCATATGTGGGAGGCAACAGAGAAATGTCTCTCTGTCTCTCTGTCTCTCTGTCTCTCTGTCTCTCTCTCTCTCTGTCTCTCTCTCTCTCTCTCTCTCTCTCTCCCTCAAATCAAGAAAAAATAAAATAATTAAATAGATAAATAAAAACACATGTTCTAATGTGTAGTTTAAGGCCACTGTTTCCTTGTTGGTTTTTTGTTTGGAAGATCTATCCATTGATTCATGACAATGGGGAGTTAAAATCCCCAACTAAGACTTCATCACTGTCAATTTTTTTCCTTTAAGTCTCTCAATATTTGCTTTATATCTTTAGTTGCTCTTAGGTTGGGTGCATAGATGTTTATATCCTCTTTTTGGATTGATCTCGTTGTCCTTATGAAATGTTCTCCTTTGTCTTTTATCACAGCCTTTGTTTTAAGTTTATTTTGTCTGATATAAGTATTGCTACCTCAGCTTTTTTTGTTTCCATTTGCATGAAATATCTTTTTATAGTCCTTTACTTTCAACCTAGTTTGCTCTTTAGATCTGAAGTGGGTCTCTTGAAGATAGCATATGCATGGATCTTATTTTATTATTCATTGAGCAACCCTATGTATTTTGATTAGAGCATTAATCTATCTACATTTAGAGTGATTATTGATAGGTATGTAGGTATTGTCATATTAATTCATATTTATGTTCTTTTATTTCTTTCTTCTTATTAAAAAAACCCCTTTAACATTCCTTGTCATGCTGGTTTGGTGGTGATGAACTCCTTTAGCTTTTACTTGTCTTGGAAGCTTTTTATCTCTACATTTTAAATTATTTTCTTGTTGGGTAGAGTAAGTAGTTTTGGTTGCAGGGTCTTCATTTTTTATCACTTTGAGTATTTCATGCAAATCCCTTCTGGCCTGCAAAGCTTCTGTTGATAAATCAATTGACAGTCTTGTGGGAGCTCCCTTGTAGGTAACTAACTGCTTTTCTCTTGCTGCTTTTAAGATTCTTTCTTTAACTTTTGGCATTTTTATTATGACCTGTCATAGTGTGGGCCTCTTTGGATTTATCTTGTTTGGAACTCTATGCTTCCTGGACTTGTATTTCCCTCATCAGATTAAGGAAGTTTTAGCCATTATTTTTTCAAATAGATTCTTAATCCCTTGCTCTTCCTCTTCTGATTCTGGTACACCTATGATGCAGATGTTGTTATATTTGATGTTGTCCCAGAGATCCTTTAAACTATCCTCATTTTTAAAAAAAATATTTTTGCTGTTTCAGTTGGGCATTTCTGTTATCTTGTCTTCCAAATAATTGATTCAATCTTCTGCTTCATCTAATCTGCTATTTATTCCTTCTAGTGTAGTCTTTATTTCAGTTATTGTATTCTTCATTTCTGAATGATTCTTTATGATTTTGATGTCCTTTTTAATGCTTACTATTCCATTTTGAGTTTTTTGAGAATCCTTGTAAGTGTTTTGAACTTTGCATCTGATAGATTACTTGCCCCTGTTTTGTTTAGTTTTTTTTTTTATTGTTTGTCCTGTTTTGTTGTTTTGTTTTTTTCATTTGGGACATGTTTCTTTGTCTCTTCCTTTTGGCTGCCTCTCTTTGTTTGTTTCTATGTATTAGGTAAATTTCCTACATCTCCCAGTCTTGGCAGGGTGACTTTATATAGCTGGTACACTGTGGGCCCAATGGCACAATCTCCCTGAGACGGATGTTCCAGGAGTTGGTTGGGTTGCTGATAGCACAGCAGTGGTTGAGATTGACTCTCAGGCTGACTGGTTGTGAACACAGGCTGTAACCACATCCTATGAACTGCTGTACAGGCCTGACCCCATGGAGCAGGGTTTTCCTCAGTGGGCTCTAGTGCCTGCTGAGACCACATCTTGGACGTGCCACTTGTAAAGCTAATTGAGTTGTGCTCTTTTGTGTTCTGAAATAGGCCACTGAGAGCATTGGTCTGTGTCTTCTTTGGAGGAGTTTCAGTGAAGGGTCAGATGAACAGCTGAGTGTGACCAGTTCTGGGTTACCTAGTAGGAGCTACAAAGTGATCCACAATTTGTAGTTACCTGTACTTAGCCTGGAGGTGTGCAGGAATGGCCCCACTGTGAACTGAGCCTTCCTGACATCAGTACTGGGCCTAGAACAATTCAGCAAAAGGGCCTGATGAGGCCTGCTGCTGGCCACCTATAAGGCAGTACTGAAAGGTGGGAGTCTCAGGAAGTCATCTTAGTGATGGGGTGACATGTGTTCACTAGCCTAGGACAGATTCAGAATTGGCTATGTGGTAGCAGGGATCAACATAGAGACAATGGAGGTTGTCCCTCCAACCTGTGCTTTGCATCCATATAACTCAGTTTCTCTCTGTATGTCTCTATTCCCCCGTCAACCTCCAGTTGCAGTTTTTCTACTGGAGGCCAAGCAAGTGCCTGCAAGTGAGTGAGTCTGTGCATAAGCTCTTTAAGAGGATGCCTGTGTTGCCAGCAGCCCTCTGTCTCACCCAGATGGACAGAACTCTTGCTGATTTTTATAGCTAGATGTTGTGGGGCTCCTGTCTCTGGCACTGGTGCTCTGGGCTGGGAGCCCAGCATGGGGCTTGGATCCCTGCACTCAGGGAGGAACTCTATAGCTAAGATATCCCTCCAGATTATCTACCACCACATGTGGATGGGGACGCAGTTCATTTCCCATCTCTGCAGCTCTTACAGGTCCTGTGGCTTCTTCTAGAAACCTTTTTATCTCATTATGATTTGTTTTATTTTTATTGTATGCATGCTATGGGCATTCTCTAAGGAAATATAAAGTGAAATGTGTGTGGGGTGAGAATAGCAAGAAGCAGAAAAATATAGAGGCTTAATGGAGATTTAAGGTTACAAACCACAAAATAGGATTTTGTCAATCAAGGAAACAGAAATCAGAAGTATTCATGAAGTACAAAAATAACATCAAATTATTTTTCTACTTAAGTATAAGTTCCTGGGGTAAAAAGATTGTCTTCTTATTTTAAATTATATTAGACATTACTTTAACAAATGAAGTAAAGTATCCAGTTAAAATGATCAACATACAAGTCAAAACAAGCCAATTTAATTCATCTTTTATTATTTGAAGGGTAGGAAGGAGAGTGATAAAGGAGAGAGGTTAACATTTATTGAGCACCTATTACATTCAGGTACTATGTCAGTCATTGGAAATACTAAAACATAATTTCTAATGTCAGGTCTTCTACTCTCTGACTCATGTTTAATAAAAGAGACACACTGGAAATAAATTATTATAATGAATTATAATTAAGTGCTATGAAGGCATAATATATTGTACTGACATGGTCCTGGGTAAAATGTTATCAACCTTCTAAAGAGATTACAGGAATGTCTTCACTTGGGAGATAATACTTCAGTTGAGTGCAGATGGAGTTTGTCAACTGAGCAAAAAAGCATTTTATATATATGGTTCAAGACTTGCCAAAGTGCTGAGTCATGAAGCAGCAATGAAAGCAGACTGATTTGACTGGAGTATAAGGTTCATCGTAAGAAGAATTCCAGGAAAAGAGACTTGAGAAGTAGGAATAGCCTAGAAATTGGAGGCCTCATATATCATAGAAAGGAGAATTTAAATCAGAAAAATACCTGGTCAACATTAGAAAGAGAATTCTGGCAGCAGATTGGAAGGCCAAGATTAGATTAGATGAGCAATGCTGGGCTCTTGCAATCAAGCAAGAGTTAATGAAGCCTTAAACAAGATATCAAATTATAATTGGAGATGAACAGGAGAAAACAGATTCAAGAGTTAATGAACCAAAGAACTCAACAGCGAAATATCCTGAGGAGTGGTGATAAGCCTGGTTCGTATACAACCGGATAGTGTTGAGTAGGCTACCAGATCTGATGTGTTTGTTGATGGTGGCCTATATGACTCAGATGAAAGGAAATCAAGAAAAGGGAAGTGAATTAACTTTGTTGATGGTAAATGTACTTACAAGGAAATGAGCTAGAGAGCTTTACATACATTATTCCAATTGACAACTTTACCACCATCTTTTTCCTTAGGGAGTTTTATCCCATTTGGCTGAAGAGAAACTGAAGATCAGAGATGTTAAATGTAATATTATAAGTTCACAGAGCTGGAAATGATGACATAATGGTCCCTTGTGAAGTCTATCTAACCATAAAGTCTCTGATCTTTCTTTGAAATTGCATAGCCTCAGGTTGACTTCAGACTGATGTGGGTGTTTGGACCATGTTGAATGAGAATTTAATTCTACACCAGAAACACTGTAGGCAATCTACCCAGGTTAATTCTACATCAGGAACCCTGGGAGCAATCTATCCAGGGGATGAAATAGGTTCAATAGATTTTTGTCTTCAATATTTTGTAACCCGTTTGAGAGGACAGTAGTTTCATTAACGTATCCACTAAAGAGTTCGTTAGTATTCCGCTTTCTTACTTCAGTCATAATTTGGAGCTATACAAGGCTATAGTGTGTAAGGGAAGGAACTTCTCAGGCTGTGTGCAAGTATGAACATTGATTGGTTTCAATGCATTTTAGGAGAAAAGCCACCTTGTGTCCACCATGTCCCAGAAGAAAAAAAAAAACAAAATAATACTTAAATTTATGTCCCCCCTCACATCTTTTTTTCCCAAAAAAACATCATCCTTTTTCCTTCTTCCCTCATGTCTGCCCTTATAGGACTAAGTTAATGATTTTTCCCCCTAAAATACATCAGTGCAGGTGCTCCTGCTGTGGAATGGAAAGTCCTGTCATGATGTTGGCCCTGAGAGAGCTGTCAGGCCCAGCACACCGCAGGAGAGTTGTCCTCTGTCCCTTCCCCTTTCTTCTCGGGATGCTGATGAGATGCTGGTGTGGCATGAAGCCTGTTTGCTCCTTGCTATATTTATTTTGTTAAGATTGGAGTTGCTAAGATACGGTAGTTATTTCAAATTGTAACCGCTGATGCCAGTGACCATAAAATAAGAACTAAAATTCCTTTATTTGCTAACTCTAATAAAAAACATTCTTGAGGGGGTGAGTGAGTTTTCTGGCAAAAAAAAAAAAAAAAAAAGAAAAAAAAAAAAGAAAAAAAAAAAAGAACAGTGCACCTAGTGGCGTATGGTCTAGCACATCATTAGACCTACTAGGCCAGCCAATGTTGAGCTGTTTTGGTTGAAAATCAAGGAAGAGTTTCTTGCTTTGAGCTGTTTCTTGAATGATTGTTTTTAAACAAAGGGAGTGGTTAGGTTGTGCAAATTTTATATCCTCTTGTCTACGAAGTGGTTTAAGCCAAGGGATTTCTTTTCCCATTTGTTGCTAGTTATTTTTGTCTGTTTAATAAATATTTTGAAGAATTTGGAGATTTAACACTTTCACACAACTTCTTGTGTTGGGCTTCTTAATTCTCTCATTTTGTGCAGCTAAAGTCGCTAATCTCTCTCATTGTATTTATTAATCCTACTCTTAGTACATCATTTGTAAGTTACTTGCAACTTTATTGTTGTCAATGACATTTCTTAGGTAATTGAGAAGAGGCCACATTTTATGTTTCAGATTTTATTGTTAGTGACAAGAAAACATTCTGTACTTTTCTTCATAATGAATAATTTTTTTAAAACTTAGAATATTTCCAACCAAATTTTAATCAACTCCAGGACATTCCTTTGAGCTTGTAGGTAAATATTTTCAACTAATACTTAAAAGAAAAGCCATTAAACTATTTAGGTGGAAAAATAATCTCTGAGCAGCCAGTTTGGCAAAGGTTTGTTCTGCGAATGTGTGTAATTTGAAATTACTGTATGTTTTTGTTTCGCAAAAATTTCCAGCTTCCCCAGCTCACTTGAAATACTAGTACCCAGAGTTTCCACTGGCAATTCTTTGTTTGTCCTGGAAGAATCTCTCAATTTGGGATCAAGAAAATATTGTGTTCCCTTTGGATTTATAGACATAAACATATGTGTTTCTTCTTCAGCACACTGTTCTTTTCAGTGGAAGCCAGGTTTAATAGAAAGTTTGTCAAATAATAAGACAATGTCATCAAAACTATACAGCACGTTTGGCTGAAAAAAAATGGTCTTTGATAAAATTTCACCTATTTTAAGAAAAATGATAAAATAATGACATTTACCCATGTGATTTGATTAAAAGTAATATTTGTGAAATCATCATTTAAATACCTTTTGAGAGAGAGAGAGAGAGAGAGAGAGAGAGAGAGAGAGAGAGAGAGAGAGAGAGAGAATATGCTGTGCACTATTGCATTGTTTTCATTAGGCCAAACTTGTAATATCCAGTGGAGTCGTATTCCACAACAAGCCTGTGGTTAATTGTAATTCCATTAGGTAAATTGCAAAAAGGTGGTTTCTTCCCACATCCTTGGAGACACAGCGACTCCTCAGGTTCTGTGGTTATTGCTGTCTCAAGCTTATGAAATGCCAGTGCTTTTAGTTCCAATTCTAATATCCAAGTTCTTAGAACTTTATGGCCAGAGGGTGAAGTGCATGACCAGTCTTCACTCTTCATACTCTATGTTGGTAGTTCATCTTTGCCATAGAAAGGACACCACCTGAATTTTTAAAATCTGACTACCATACCGAGGTCTAAGATCATAGATAAGCATAGTCTCTGTTTACTTGTAATGTGGGTTTATAACAGCTTGATTCATTAGTCTAAAACTTCTACTTGCCTGAATATCATTTGACCTGTGCATCCTTGCTCTGGCTCAGGAAGGGTGGCATGTATATCCCTATTCTTTTTGGAGAGTTTAGTGCTGTGACTTGACCACATAAACAATATGAGGAGAACAACATACTTGCAAATATGATCTTCTGCCTTTTACACTCAAGCCCTGCTGCACCCAATCTAAATGAGCCAAACTGCAGCTGAATCATAGATAAGCAAGCAAGACATAAATGCTCATTGTCATTTGCCACTGAGATTCAAGGTGTTTTTCCACAATATTGTTATGGCAATACAGTGTTCCTACTTCTAGTATCCTAACCCCATGTCCTCAAAACAACAATCTGCAGAGGTGAGAGGATGCTGATCCAGAGGACAACATCTCCTCTGTTGTACTTAAGTTTTTGATGCTGCAGCTTCAGCTCATATACACTGTAAAAATGTCAATAAAATTACGAGTTACGTGTAACTGATCAATGCACTAACCTGGTAAGTAGTGAAATAGAACAAAATAGACTTTTGCAGATTTAAAATAATTCTGAAATGGAAATACACATAGTTTGGGTGGAATTATTGCCATATATCTTTCTTAGGCTTACAGTAGATGAATTATATGTTGTGGATATGGTGGAGCATACCAGTGTCCTATAAACCTTTCACAGGTACAACTTCATGTGCGTCAATGCATGCCTTTGGTAGGAGAGCTCATGAGGATACAATCTATTATTGTAATATCTCTCAAATGAATTATTGACCTAAGTGTTTAACTTAAGATATATTAGAGAGTAATACATTGGAACCATGTTTCAAGGGTTACAATCTCAAAAGTTAAGCAAAGCCAGGCAGAGAACATAAATCAATAAAGTGGGCCAGGTAATAGGAATGAGGCACCCATTGTAAACTAGAATATGTAGCCCACTTCCAGAAAGTAGCTATCTGGCTCCAACTGGTTTTGTCATTCAGACATTGCATTGCCTTCTATTTATTAAAAAAAAAAATGGGCACATACTACACGCCAGGAACTGATCTAGTTTCTGTAGACATAAGAATAAACAAAACAAACAAATCTTCATGGAATTAGCATTCTAATTCATGAGACAGACCATATAAACCCAAATAAGTATAATTAGATTGTAATAAGAAGAGCTAAGAAGGAAATAAAACAGAAAATCAAGATAACATAAAATATCCAACAAGACCATGACCCATTTAGAGAAGGTTGAAATTCTTAAAATAAATTTAAAATTTATATGAACAATAATTGACAATAATTACACAGTTGAATAAAAATAAGCAAATAAACTTAAAAAAGTCTGTTCCAGGAGATAAAAGTATTTAAATATTAAACCACACAATCACATCTAAAAACAAAACAAAAACAAATCCAGAAGCTTTTCTATTATGCTCATTGTTATAATATGCCTGGTTCAGTCAAATTTTTAAAGAACATTAAGAAATGCAAAGATAATATTAATTATAAATCTGGATAGTTTGATTTACATTTCAGGTATTTAGTAGGCATATTTACATTATTAATATTCTTTTCTCAACATTAAATGTTTTTGGTAATTGCACATAACAAAACCTAATTCCTATTATAAAATAAATGCTAAATAGTGATGATAAAACATTAGTGTCAATTTCATGATTTTAACAGCTGTAAGTCTGTGTTTGAACTTTGTTGAGTTTAATGAGCATATTAAAGTCATTTTCATTTTAAGACTACCTAAAAGAATATTTTTTTAAAAGTTCAGCCTGAAACATTCTAAAATTGCTTATTTTTATTCAACTGTGCAATTATTGTCAATTATTGTTTTATATAAGTTTTATATTAGTAGCATGAACCACCTTAGATACAAAGGACATAAAAGCAAAAAGAGACTTTTGTGTGCTTTCTTCCCACAAATCATTAGGGAAAATTAAGTTTTACTTAGGAGGGTTTGGAACAATAAATACAAGTCTATTTTCCATTATGAAGAGGTGACAGAGGTAGCTGCAGAAAAGTGGGAAGCAATTTTCTTCATGAAATCAGGATTATCAAGAAGTTCAAAAGGCCACAAATAGCAAGAGCGATCTTGGGAAAGAAGAACAAAGTTGGAGGAACACAATACCTGATATCAAACTCTACCATAAGACCATGGCAATCAAAACAGTGTGGTACTGGCAAAAATCTGACATATAGATCAATGGAGCAGAATATAGAGCCAGAAATCAACCTATGCCTTTATAGCCAATTAATATTTGACAAAGGAGGCAAAAACATACAATGGACTAAAGACAGTCTAAGCAATAAATGGTGTTGGGAAATTGGACAGATACATGCAAAAAATGAAATTAGAGTACCTTCTTACACTGTACACAAGAATAAACTAAGAGTAGATTAAAGACTTAAATGTTAGACTCACAACCATAAACATTCTAGAAGAAAACACAGGCAGTAAAGTCTCAGGCATTTCTGGTAGCAATATTTTTCCCCGATATATCTCCTAGGACAAGGGAAACAAAATAAAAAAGAAACAAATGGGACTACATCAAACTAAAAAGGTTTTGCACAGCAAAGGAAGCCATCAACAAAATGAAAAAACAACCATTGAATAGGAGAACATACTTGCCAATTACACATCTGATAAAAGGTTGATATCCAAAATTTATAAAAAATGTATAAAACTCATACCAAAAAAAAAAATCCAAACAATCCAATAAAGAAAATGGGCTAAAGACCTGAATAGACATTTCCCCAAAGAGCACATACAGATGGCTAATACACATGTGAAAAGATGCTCAATGTCACTAATCATCAGAGAGATGCAAATTAAATCCAAAATGAGGTATCATGTCATTTCTATTAGAATGGCTATCATCAATAAATCAACAAATACCAAGTATTGGATGAGGTTGTGGAGAAGAGGGAACCCTCATGCACTGCTGGTGGGAATGCAGACTGGTGTAGTCATTCTGGAAAGCAGTATGGAGTGACCTCAAAATATTAAAAATGAAATAGTCTTATGACCCAATGATTCCATTTCTGGGAATTTATCTGAAGAATCCCGAAACACTAATTTGAAAGAATATATGTACCTCTATGTTCACTGTAGCATTATTTACAACTAGAGGCATGGTGCACAAAATCCATGCATGGGTGGTGGGGGCCCTCAGCCTAGCCTGCACCCTCTCCAACCTGGGACATCCCTCTCACAATCCTGGCTCCTAATCATTTACCTTCCTGCCTGCCTGGTCGCCCCTAACTGCCCACCACCACCATCCTGATCATCCCTCACTGCCTTTGTGTGCTGGCCTGATTGCCCCTAACTTCCTCCCTCTCAGCCCCCCACTGGCTTGGTAGCCTCACACAGCCTGATGTTCAGTGATCTGATCATCACTCACTAACTCCCTGCTGGCCTGATCATAGGCAGCCATTTTGTGAGGATGTGAGGGTTAATTTGCATATTACCTCTTTATTATATTGGAGGATAGTGAAGATTTGGAAGCAGCCCAATTGTCCATCAGTAAATGAGAGGGTAAAAAATCTGTGATACATTTATACAATGTTACTTTTCTGAATAAAGTAAGAAAATTTTACCCTTTGCAACAGCATGGATCGGCCTGGAGAACATTATACTAAGTGAAAGAAGCCAGTCAGAGAAAGACAAGTAACATGTGATTTCACTCATGTGTGGAATTTAATGAACAAACTGAACTACCAAGAAAATAGAGAAAGGTCATCACTAGAGAGTGGGCAGAGAGCTCTGGTGGTGGTCAGAGGTGAAGGGGGTGGGTAGAGAGAAGTAGCTGGAGTAGAGGCATTGAGCAAAAAAAGAAGAAAAAGAGAGAATTCATGGACATAGATAAAAGAACTTCATTACTTAAGTTTATCACAGTTATAGAAAAAGCTAGTCTTTTTCTTAAGATTATAAATTGAAAATGATGCCCAGCCAGTATGGCTCAGTTGATTTGGTGTTGTCCCATGCACTAAGAGGTCACTGGTTTGATTCTTGGTCAGGGCACATGCCCGGTTTGCTTGATCCCCAATAGGGGGCATGTGATTGATGTTTCTATCTTTCTCCCTCTCTCTCTAAAATTAATAAAAACATTTTTTTTTAAAAGAGAGGGGAGGAGAAATTTTTTTTAAAAAAATCAAAGTGAGAAATCCTATCATCACTCACCAACACCACCTCAATAGATACACTCAATAACCTTCCCATAGTAGTGAAGTTGTGGACAGCTTCTTGCGTATTCTTCTATATCTGATTTATGCATAGATAGCACCCCCATTTTTATTTTAAAAGTGAAAATTTATTATATGCAATAGTAGTTATTTTTTCCACTTTAACATCTGTCTTTGGTGCTTTTATAACATTCTTATGCATTTGACCAGTAATAATCTGATGGTTATTAAGATTGTTTCCTGCAATTTTATAATAGTTTGTTTTGAAATGAGGGGATCCAGCCTAAGGAAGAGAGAATAGTAAGTGAAAGTAACGAACCAAATAAAAGTACATCCTTCATTTGATGAAAGCAATAAACAAGTAAAATTCTTGAATAAGACTGATCCTTTGGCACCAACATCATTATTTTGAGATAAGCGTAAAAAAGAAATGTAAAAGGAATTTAAAGTAATAGTAAACTACAAGATAAAAAGTAAATTGCATTGATAACTGACAAATTCTTTTGCAAAATAAAACTACTATGAAAAATATTTTATAATTTTATAGGCATTATAAATATACAAATTAAAGGGCCAAAGATGAGTTTGGGCTGCCCTATATATTTAGTTCATAATAGGAAGATATGCAATGAGCATGTTGGTTTTGTCATTCAGAAGTATATTAAAAAAACATGTTGGTCAAATATGACTCATGTACCCTCTGAACACTAGAATCAGGGGAGCAATGCATACCAATTGATAGAAGCTTCTGTCACTTTGGAAAATGCTTTAACTCCTTGGTTATATGTGAACTAGAGGCCCAGTGCACAAAAATTTGTGCACTCGGGGTGGGGGGGTCCCTCAGCTCAGCCCAGCCTGTGCCCTCTTTCAGTCTGGGACCCCTCAGGGGATGTCCATCTGCTGGCTTAGGTCCACTCCCCAGGCAATCAGGCCTAAGCTGGCAGTCAAACATCCCTCTGGCAGCCCCAGAGCCCTCAGGAGATGTCCACTTGCCAGCTGGAAGCAGGCTTAAGCTACAGACATCCTTAGTGCTGCTGAGGAGGTGGGAGAAGCTCCCACCACCATCGCTGTACTGGTAGTTGTCAGCCTGGCTTGTGGCTGAGCAGAGCTCCCCCTGTGGGAGTGTACTAACCACCAGGGGGAAGTTCCTGCATTAAGCATCTGCCCCCTGGTGGTCAGTGTGTGTCATAGTGACCAGTCATTCCCAGTGGTTCTGCTGTTAGGGTCAATTTGCATATTACCCTTTTATTATATAGGATAAAGACCTGGTGCACAGGTGGGGGCCGGCTGATTTACCCTGAAGGCTGTCCAGATCAAAGTGGAGGTTCTACTGGGATGCCTGGCCAGCCTGGGTAAGGGGAAGAGGGCCATTTTCAGACTGGCCTCATCGCCTTCAGGGTGGGGGTCCCTGCTGGAGTGCCTGGCCAGCCTGGGTGAGGGGCTGAGGGCTGTTTTAGTCTGGCCAAGTCCCCCAGTGGGGATCCTCACCCCATTAGGGTGTGGCCATCCTGGGTGAGAGGCTGATAACTGTTTGCAGGCTGGCCATGAACCTCAGCAACCCAAGCTCCCAGTGAGGCTGGCTGGAAGCAGGTATCTGGGGTCTATTTATCTTCTATAATGAAACTTTCTTGCCTTGAGTGGTGGCCACAGCTGGCCAGTGCAAGCTAGAAGCTTGGTTTCCTCCATCGCCGGGGCAACCAAGCGTCCTGCTTGCTCCAACTTCATGGCTGCCAGCTGCCCTCTTGGTTGGGTTAATTTGCATATAGTCGCTCTGATTGGCTGGTGGGTGTGGCTTGGGTTGTAGCAGAGTGACACCAATTTGCATGTTTCTCTTTTATTAGATTAGATTGTGGATGCTGAACATTTTATGAAAAAAATCTTAATTACATGGAGAATTAGTAAAAATATTAAAATGTGTAATGTAAATTTGTTTCACCCCCCCCTTCAGAATTGAATCAATTTATAGGTGTAATAATACCACCTACTCTTTAAAAAAATTAAATAGTAGTAATACTAAGAATTCATGATTTTAGATAATGGAGCAGGGGAAAAAAAGATTTAAAACTCAGCAATATTTTGAATGGTCATAAGAATAATAATTATCCTCAGTTCATTCAGTCCCTTACAATCAAGTTTTGTTAATCCTGGTTATTTGCCAGTATTTCCATGAACCCAGTTATTCCTTAGAGTTCTATAAATCTTCATCCAGTTCAAATGTGTGACCTTCTTAGAAAACCTGTAATTTAGAGTAAATCAGAGTCCTTTTCATGGATCTTTCTAAAGACGTATTTGCAAGCAATATTGAAGCTTTTCTATTTTCTCCCTACCCACTCCCTCCAGAATTTGGCAACTTTTAATGAGTGAATATTATTCTTTTCATGGTGATATCCTTATATGCATGAATCCAATTAGAATTTGTTCTCTTTATAATAGGACACATAAAACCAGTTTCCAGTTGTGGTTTTATTAACCAAGACCATGACTGGAATTTCATGATTAAGAGAGACATGCCTGGACTCTGGATGTCACCAGAAAACTTTAAGGAATGAAGATTGCCTTTCAGTCCAGTTAGAGCCCTTTGGAAAAATCATATTCACATGATTCATGGCAGTCTTTCCAGGTAAGGAATAAAGGGTTCTATCATAGGAGATGGCAAAGAAAGAACATCAAGACATTTTTGGGAGCCTTGAGGACTTAAACAATTCATCCAAATCTATAGGTATTGCAAGGAAAATATGATGGCAACTAGATGGATTGGCTTCTTTGTCTTGTAGGGCTAATGATAGCTCAGTCTGGAGATTCCTTTTGAGATTCTAGCAAAGCAGAGTTAAAACAGCCTGTATGACCAATTACAGTTCTTGTATTTATGCAAACAATCAGGGCACATTGAAACTGACAATACAGTAAATAGTCTTGATTTGGCTCTTTGATAAAAATGAGGGTGAAAATTGTGTTTCAATAGAATCTCTAATACACAATTGTGACTATTAGCCTCTAGTTAAAGTTTTATTTTTCAAACTGAATTAGATCCTCAATTTTTCTAGTTTTCTTCCAAACCAATGTTTTCTTTTTCTCCTATTCTTTGCTTGGAATTATTGAGAACTAATCATACAGTGTAAGCCATGCGGAATTTACCTGAGCATCTGATGGCATCAACTGTGATAGTTAAACTATAAATAAAGTCAATGTATCAGAATGTCAGTACTTGCTTTTATTCTAGCAAAAGGAATTTTGTTTTATATCTAAAACTGTTCTTGACTGATAGTCTTGCAAACTCAGAAACTATTTTGTAATTTCCTCTATTAACCTTTGGCTATTCTGTTTTCAGAGGCATACTCCTTATTAAATAACATTGCTTGTTTACACATTATAGGTCTCACTTTGGAAGGCTGTCTGCATCACTGCCTCCTGAAATAAGACTCAAAAATTTTGCTGAACTGTTTTGTTTTTAGGACAATATCATAGAATCAATGAAATATGAAGCAATCCACCAACTCCATTTCTGGAATGATGAAATTCCATGTCAAGATGATGATGCTTTGGGGACTGCAGCCTATTTCTAATTTGGAAGAATCAGCTAATAGCCTCTGTTCCAGTCTTGGATTTCATTCTCTTGTCCCCCTTAGGTCAGGCAGAGACAGACTTCCACACTCTATGGGGGCAGAGATGGTGGCCCTTGTCAGCAGGAAGCAGCTACTGAAGACAGACTGCTCCTTCTCATCATCCCAAAAATATTTCATGGATGAAAGTCTCTGAGGGGGAATGAGAGAGGCCAATATGCCAGGACAAGTGTAACAGGGAAGCTGAGATGCTGAAAAAACCGAACTAACAATTTAAAGCCAGATACAGAAGTTCACCTCCCTAGAGGTAACATCTAGATCTCAGTTGTATTTTAGTCCTGGGCCCAGAAAAGCAGCAGAACCAGGAGAGCAATGAGTGGAGACCATGATTCTGGAAAGATATATCTGGAAAGCTGGTGAATAATCTATTGAGATCCTCTCCTAAGACCTACCCTAAAGTCCCAGCCTTTAAAAAACCTCAAAAAGAAGATCCCAGGATGTACTCTCCCTCCTGGGAGCATTCCTGCACATTTCTCACCCCCTTTCTTTCCCCCATCAGTATGCATCTCCTAAATGTTAAGGTTTGCAACCAGAGGAGCAATGGTCAGTGGCAGCTTATCCCAGGGTTACCCTCTGAATCTGTCTCTAAGGCCCCTCTTCCCTGACTTCCCAGTGAGCTAAAGCAGCCCTGCCTCAGCTCATTTCTTTCCTATAACATTTCCAGAGAGCCAAGGCAGCCCACCTAGTCTCTCTCCTGTTGCTCCCTCTATCCTAGGCCCTTCTTTGTTTCGCTGTCCCAAGCTTTAATAAATATACTCTCAAAAATGATCCTTATCATTTAGATAGTAATGTTAACACCTTAACATTGCATTATATTACAAGCCACTTGTTGCTAGTAAAAATGAAGCAACTCTTCTGGGAACCTGTATCTATGTTACAAGTTCTCTGAAATATATATATATATATATATATATATATATATATATATATATATATATATATAGAGAGAGAGAGAGAGAGAGAGAGAGAGAGAGAAAGAAATGCCCTCCTTATTTGAGAGACAGAGACATAGTTTGACCTTTCTACCAACATTCTTTGATATGATCCATTTTATAAACTAACTAGGGGCCCAGTGCACAAAACTTTGTGCACTCGGGGGGTGGGGGGGAGGATCCCTCAGCCTAACCTGTGCCCTCTCGCAGTCTGGGACCCCTTGGGGGATGTCCACCTGCTGGCGTACCTGGCCAGCCTGGGTGAGGGGCTGATGACTGTTTGCAGGCTGGCCAAGCCCCCCCAGTGGAGAACCTCACCCCATGGAGGTGTGGCCAGCCTGGGTGAGGGGCTAAGGGCTGTTTTCAGGCTGCCCACAGCTCCCATTGGCCCAAGGTCCCAGCGAAGCTGGCTGGAATCAGGTTTCTGGGGTTTATTTATCTTCTATAATCAAAACTTTGTTACCTTGAGCTGAGGCCTAGGTAGGCAATGGAAGCCTCCTGCTTGCTTCAGCTCTGTGGCTACTATAATTGAAACATTGTTGCTTGAGCAGAGGCCTAGTCAGGCAGTTGCAATGGAAGCCTCCTGCTTGTTCCAGCTCCATGGCTGCTGGCCACCATCTTGGCTTGGTTAATTTGCATACAATCACTATGATTGGATGGTGGTCATGGCTTGGCTAGTGGGCATTGCTTGGTTGTCTCAGAATGATGGTCAATTTGCATATTACTCTTTTATTAGATTAGATATCTAGGTTTTCTTTAAGATGAAAAACTGTAAAGTTTAACCAATAAAACTTATGATCCCAATTCTAACGTAGAGAGTTATATTAACTCTTTGAGGGTCTCAGGATCAAGTTGTTCAATGAGTTCTTCTAAGTGTTATATATTGAAAATCCTAGAGTCCTTATATAAATTAATATTGTATTGGAAAACATACTTTATGTTCTATCAGTAAAATAAATAATGATTATATAGGAAATCTTAGTTATGAGTATGCCCCTTTTCTTCTAGAATTATGAAGAGCATTTGAAAGGGTCAAATTATAACATTGACCTTCGAGTTTATTCTAACTGTGAGAATTTCCACTACTAGTTATTTTCTTCCAAGTTAAGAGCTTTCTAAACATGCTTAGCATATTAAAACTGTAATTCAAAGTAGATGCTCTATTTCCTCTATGTTGGCAACTAGAAGCTTAAAGAAACTCCTTTGGATGGATAGTTGGGATTTTAACAGATGATTGCAATTCTCTGGGAAAGGGATAAACATGCATCCTCACTGTGATGCCAAAGAAAATCAAACTTTGTGCAATAAGCAAAGAAGAGGAGGACAAGGCCAGTGGTGGGGAGAGTGTCCAGTAGTTATAAATATTTAGAGATTTCATGTTGAAAATAAACATTTAGAGCATTATTTATGAAAAAGGAAAGAGAATATTTGCACAGTGTATGGGATGGTAAAATCAGCACACCTTTTTTAGAAAGTAATTTGATAATATATGTCATGAGTAGTATTGTAGAGGACTTGGTTAACTATGCTTTTTGTCTTCCCAGTACCCTTCCTTGGGAAAGGTTTCTTTAGAAAACTCTTCCTAATTTATTAGCACCTAGAATATCTGGTCACTCAAGGCATTTCAAGGATAGACTTTTTTGGGAATTTCTTGATAGAGCTAATAGGAAAGACACTTCCTTTTAAATCATGGCCTTTAAGAGTTAGGTTTAGGAATGTTAGTGACCACTTTTCCACTTGGAGGGAAACTATAGCAGGAGAGAATGTAGCCAACAGGCCAAAAAAGAATCATAGGTAAGCAGAGCTTTAAGGTGGAAGGGGAAAGAATTGGAAAATAAATCTGAAGAAAATTCCATTTATAATAGCATCAAAAAACATGAAATACTATGAAATAAATTTGAGGAAATATGTGTAAAACCTATATACTAAAACCTACAAAGCATTGTTAAATAAATTGAAGACTATCTAAATAGAGACACATACTATGTTCATGGATTGGAAGATTCAATATTGTTAGGATAGCAATTCTTCAAATTGACCTATGGAGTAAATTCAATTCCAACCAAAATCCCAGCAGCAGACTTTTATAGAAAAGCCATGGACCTAAAAAGCCCAAACCATTTGAAACAGAACACAATTGGAAAACTTTTACTACCTGACTTCAAGATTTACAGTGAATCTATAGCAATCATGACAGTGTGGTGTGGGTGTAAGGACAGATCTATAGATCAATAGAACACAATAAGCCATCTATAAATGTCAATTAATTTTTGACAAAAGTGCCAGAGTCATTTAATAGGGAAATGGATAGTTCTCTAAACAATTGGTACTAGAACATCTGGTTATTTACATGGACAAATTAAAAAAAAATCCCAACTTTCATCTCACATTACACACACACACACACACACACACACACACACAACCAACATTTGAAATGGATCACAGATCTAATGTAAATGCAAAAGTATAATATTTGAGAATAAATCAGAGGAGAAATTCTTTGCAACTTGAACCTTAGTGTAGTCAAAGATTTCTTAAGACATCAAAAGCACAAACCATAAAAACTTTAATAAATTAAGCTTATCAAACTTAAAATGAATGCTCTTCAAAAGACACATTAAGAAAATAAAAAATCAAAACATCCATGGAGAAATTATTTACAGAAAAATTGAGAACACACACACACACACACACACACACACAGAGATACTTGTAAACTCTGGATTCAGCCATAAATGAGGGTAGATCAATCCCTAGACTATCCAGTCATAAGGGCAAATAAAGTATCATTTTTTAAGTTAGCATGACCTAAATTTCTATCAAGTACAGATGGATACTGCTGATTGGCACAGTCTTTAAACATATACATATGCTCTAACCCTGGTCTCCCATTACTGGAAATTTATAGAAAGTGAACAGAAACTATGCAGTCAAAGATTTATGTATAAGAGAGCACATTGAAGCATGTTTAAATAATGAAAACTTTAATATGATATAAATAGTTATCAAAGAGAAATGGAACCTTACAATAAAATTGTATTTATCTTATAAAATTTAAGACTGGGAGGAATCACACAAAAATGGTAAGAGTGGGTGATGGTTATAGTTGACTTTTTTCTTTAAAAAATGTTGGACTTATTCCAACAATGAACCTATTATTTTATAATCAAAATTTAAATGTAAAATTGGGAACAACTACAAAGGTAAAGAAAATAGTAAGTGATATAACAGAGAAAGATCCTGAAGTCAGTACCAACTAGATCAAGATAATGTACTTTATGTGAAATGGCACCATGCCTTCCAGTAGTTCTCAGTTCAGATGCTAAATGCCCTAGGCTGGCCATAGGCCCTTTCTCATGTGGTGCTTTGTGCCGGTCACGGCCCCAGCTCTAGTCCTTTCCCAGAAAGCACTCTATTGTAGTCGGTACTGGAAACCTAAAGGAAAGAGTTGGGGGTGGAACTTCACAGTGTCCTTTAAGAAAACCAACATTTACCGGTATCAGTCTCAATAAAGTATTCCACTCAGGTCTGGGCAGTGTCAAAAGCGGCATCTCTATGTCTTCACATGGCCCTCTCAGTGACATGGCCTGAATTCATTTGAGTTCCTCTTTTTATATCCCAGCTCAGAAATTACTTCAGGCAGAAGACTTGGGTCATGGTAGGACTCACCTTGTTTGTCTCCTTTCTCTCAGGAAACACATCCCTGCAAGACTTGTAATCCAATTTCTAGAATAGTTGTTTCCTAAATTACTTCTAGTTTTCTAGTTGGTAATGTTAGGTAGAAGGATGACTCGAGCTTCCTGTGCCCTGATGGCTGGAAGCAGCAAGTTTACTATGAAGTGTTATTAATATTTATATTCTACAATTATTTTGTTATGAGCCAAACCATTTTGCATTTTATCTTTTTTTACTTTATTTGGAAATGATTAAAATATAAATATTTAAAATATAGCATAGATTTTGCAACAAGGTCTTGATATTTCTTCATTTTGTGAAAAAATATATACATCTTGCCTCAGGAAAATGGCTTGAGCTTCTCTTGACATCCCTGGACCTTTAAAAGGCTGTGGTATTATCAGGGGGATAGTAGATGTCTCCTTGGTAATTTTCCATAATGAGGAACCTCACCATCTTTACATTCTTAAAAATCTGCTTTTGTTTAACCTTTTAAGAGTGGATTAATTTTTAAAGTATATTTTATTAATTTTTTTTCCAGAGAGAAGAGAGAGGGATCGAGAGTTAGAAATATCAATGAGAGAATCATCGATCAGCTGCCTTCTGCACACATCCCACCGGGGATTTGCCTGCAACCAAGGTACATGCCCTTGACCAGAATCGAACCTGGGACCCTTCAGTCCGCAGGCCGACGCTCTATCCACTGAGCCAAACTGGTTAGGGCAGAGTGGATTAATTTTAAGAGAGAAATGAAGAGGAATCTCTTTTGATTTGGGGACTAACTCATAGCAACCGAGTTTATAAAACATATGTCTAAGAACTGAATATCAGTTTGCTAATTTACAGAATAACCACAGATCACAGTGCCTGAGCTCAAGTGACTAGTGCTTCTCTGGCTGTAGGAGCTACAACCTGACTCATTGGTGACCATGGAATTGAACAGAGTGAGTTAGCTAACATCAGGCCTTATATTCTGTCATTCATCTATGGAACAAGTATTTCCTGACCCCTACTGTTAGAAACTCATTTTGCTAAATGCATGAACAAGACCAATGGAGCCCTGTGCTATGAGAGTTCTTGAGCAAGTGGTAAGCAGGAGCAATAGCTGTGTGATGATTCTCATGACAAAGAAAAGGTGAGGAGCTCCAGGAGCTCTTTGGCGCTGTGGCTGAAATAAGGTGGGCTAGGATTCAGGAAGACACTCCGGGAAAGTCATATTTAAGCTAGATATATAGAATTAATAAGAATTATACCCATACAAAAAGGCAGGAAAACTAACTAGCAAAGTATTCTCTAAGATGTGACATTCTTCTCACCGCTAGTAGGCAAGACAAAGGTAGGGTATAAGCTTTAGAGCATATTGAAGGGAGAAATGAAGAGGAATTTCTTTAGATTTGGGGACTTTTATGACTCCATCTCACCCCAATCCTACTAATGCCATCCCATCACAACACGCTGCATAGCCTCACTAATACACTAATACTCATGTCCAACCTTCCTAATTTTGTGACTTTTGGGAATGGGGTTGGGCTGTCAACAGTAGACAGGGCCCTGGCCAGGTTCTCAGTTGGTTGGAACATCATCCAATGCTCCAAAAACATTCTAGTCAGAGCAGGTTTGATCCCCGGTTGAAGAGCAGTTGGGAGGCAATAGATTGATGTTTCTTTCTCACATTGATGTCTCTCTCCCTCCCTTCCTCTCTCTCTAAAGTCAATAAAACATTGATAAAGATAAAATAAAATAGTGCACAGAGTTGGAAATAGTAGTTCCTGAATCCCTGTCCCTCAGCAGGCCCTTAATCCTATATAATAAAAGAGTAATATGTAAATTGACTCTAACAGCAGAAGGGCTGGGAATGACTGGTCACTATGACACACACTGATCACCAGAAGGCAGACACACAATGCGGGAGCTGCCGCCTGGTGGTCAGTGCGCTCCCACATGGGGAGCTCTTCTCAGGCACAAGCCAGGCTGACAGCTGCCAGTACAGTGGTGGTGGTGAGAGCCTTTCCAACCTCCTCAGCAGCACTAAGGATGTCTGACTGCAGCTTAGGCTTGCTCCCTGCTAGCAAGTGGACATCTCTTGAGAGCTCCTGAGCTGCCAGAAGGATGTCTGACTGCCAGCTTAGGCCTGATCCCCCTAATCTTGAGGGGTGATCGGGCAGCAGCTGCCACTCGCACCTGCAGATGGCACCAGCCCTGCTTGCACCTGCTGCTAGCACCAGCTCCAATCACTCCGTGCTGTCAGCAGGTGTGAGTGGGACTGGCACCATCAGCACGTTGGAGTGGCAGTGGTGGAAGTGGGGCTCCTGGCAGACAGGGGACCTGGGGGCCTCTGTGGGAGGGGCCGGGGGGCGTGGAGGATGGGCCGAGACCTGCCCCTGTGCCTACCAAAGCCTCACAGCCCACAGTTCCTTTCAAGGTGCAGGAATTTGTGCACTGGACCCCTAGTTTAATATAAAGAGCCTCCCTAGGTGAAAGCTAACTTGTTTTTTAGGAAATGAGTTCTGTTAAGTAAAAATGGGAATCTGACATGAGTACCAATCTAGACAAAAGATTAGTTCACCTTCTGAAAAGTAGAGTTGGGAATTTGGGTATTAGCCCTAATTTTTGAGCATTCTCTTTCAAAACATTAAACTCAGTAACCCCATTTTTTTCAACTGATGAATAAAAGCTATTGATTCTGGTTACTCCTTTAATGGGATTATTTGTTTCAAAAATATTTTTCTTTCATTTATAAAAGAACTTAAATTATTATTGCAAAACATTTAGTATCAATAGTACTATAAACTCTCAATTTATGAGAATTATTTTTCTGAAGCATATATTATGTTTGCCTGTGATTAATAGTTAGAAATAGAAATAGAGGCTTGTCCTTTGAACCAGAATGAGGCTTCAGCTCCCTATATAGCACAAAGATCAAACATAAAGAGAAATTGAGAAAATACTGTTATGGTGGAAGATAACTTTATAGCCCTTTATCAAGCTATCAGATGTTTAAAAATGCATATATTTATAAATAAAGCAATAAATATTGGAATAACAAAACCAAAAGGCAGCATTATAATGGAAAATACCTATTCTTTTAAAACATCTTCAAAATATTTATTTGAAATATCCACATTCAATATTCACAAAAATTAAACATTAATTATAGCATGCTAGGTCATAAAAAAATACCAATAAATGCCAAACAGCAGAAAATGTACAGATCATATTTTACTATGATGAAATAAATTTAGAACCTAATGATAACTTTAAAGTGAAATGCTTAGCCAATTTAGAATTCTCTAAAATTCTAATAAGAGAAAGGAGAAATCAAATAAAAATTATATTGTAGTTATAAAACAAATGCAGTAGTTCTAAAATATAAAAAACTTAAAGAATGAGTCAAATATAAACTTAGGAAAATTTTATTCTTAAGTGACAACAACTGATATAAGTACTCAACTCAAGAAAATTTAAAAAGAAAATGATCTTAAGGAAAAGAGAAAAAACAGGTTAAAGCAGAAATAAGAATTAAACAAAAATATAAAGATAAATCCAAGAATTTATTTTTTCTCTAAGGAAGGAAAAATATTAAAAATAGAGACAGAAGTCTCAGAAAACAAATAGTAAATGACACAAAATATGCAAATAAGTTAGAAATTTTAGAATATATTTAAATTTGGAATACAAAAAACAAGCAGAATACACTAATAACTCTAGAAAAAGCAACTGATTTTATCCATGAGTCCTTTCAAACTTCTAACTTTTTATAAACTATAGGTAATTCTGAACCCCAAATGATAAAAAAAGAACACAGAATGATCACACATAAATATAAGAATATAAATAAATAAGCTGTATGTTTCATTCCTGTGTCGATCAGTGGCTGCCATAGGCTAAGTCTGGGTTACTTCCATTCCTGAAGCTTTCTCTGCAGCAGGTGTGACTGTCTCCTTAGTCCTACTCCAGTGTGTGCAAAGGCAACTGCATTTTCACCACCTGCAGGCACTTTCTCTACGTATATACATTAGGGAGTGAATTCTCAGGACTGATTTTCAGCACACAAACCTTTCATTCCTAATGAGATTATAGGTAATTTATCACAGCTGAAAAGTTGTTTACATCTTGAGGATCCAAATTATATATACACTAGGGGCCCGGTGCACAAAAATTTGTGCACTCAGGAGGTCCCTCAGCCTGGCCTGTGCCCTCCCACAGTCTGGGACCACTCGGGGGATGTCCACCTGCTGGCATGCCTGGCCAGCCTGGGTGAGGGGCTGATGGCTGTTTTCAGACTGCTCACAGTCCCTTCAGGGTTCGAGTCCCTACTGGGGTGCCTGGGCAGCCTGGGTGCAGGGTTGAGGGCCATTTTCAGGCTTTCAGGCTGTCCACAGCTCCCATTGACCCAACATCCCAGCAAGGCTGGCTGGAAGCAGGTTTCTGGGGTTTATTTATCTTCTATAATGGTACACTGTTGCTTTAAGCTGAGGTCTAGGCAGGTAACGAAGCCTCCTGTTGGCTTCAGCTCCATGGCTTCTATAATTGAAAGAATGTTGCCTTAGTAGAGGCCCAGCCAGCCTAGGCAAGCAATTTCCTCCATCGCTGGTGCAATGGAAGCCTCCTGTTTGGTTCAGCTCTGTGGCTTTTATAATTGCAACTATGTTGCTGTGAGCAGAGAGAGGCCCAGCTGGCTTAGGCAGACAGTTTACTCCTGGTGCAATGGAAACCTCCTGTTTACTCTAGCCCCGTGACTGCCGGCCTCCATCTTGGCTGGGCTAATTTGCATACAGCCACTCTGATTGGTGGTGGGCGTGGCTTAGGCATCCTGGAGAAATGGTCAATTTCAATATTACTCTTTTATTAGAATATATATATATATATATATATATATATATATATATATATTCTTTTATATATATATAATTGATTTTTTACAGAGAGGAAGAGAGGATAGAGAGTTAGAAACATTGATGAGAGAGAAACATCGATCAGCTGCCTCCTGCACAGCCCCTACTGGGAATGCGCCCACAATCAAGGTATGTGCCCTTGACCGAAATTGAACTCAGGACCTTTTAGTCTGAAGGCTGATGCTCTATCCACTGAGTCAAACCAGTTAGGGCGAGGATCCAAGTTATTGATCACTGATCTAGCTTACAATTTCTAAACTGAAAATGACCATGTGCTAGGCAGATATGTAAAAGTGCCTGGTAGGAAGCAAGCGGAACTGGAGAATACTTACTATGCATGAACAAATGGGCTGTGGCTAATCGATTCCAGCTAATTGACACCATTTGGGATGCAGATTAAGTATCATCAGATATTTGCTTTTCAAGAGACATCAGAAGTTTGACATTTCTATAAAAATTTCTGATTTTTAAATATTGGTAATTAAAGTTTCTGGTCAAGATAGTGGCATAGGTAAATGCAATACTCACATCCTCCAACAAATGCATAAAAATTACAACTACACTACAGAACAAATATCATTCAAAACCACCTGAAATCTAGCTGAATGGGGGTTCTACAATAAGGGTATAAAGAAGAAACCACATTGAGACTGGTAGGAGGGCCAGAGAAGCATAACAGGCTGGTCCCACATCCTCATGTGGTGTATAAAAATCAAGAGGGATATCTCAGCTGTGGATGTTCCCCCCATGAGTATCCATGGGTCCAAGCCTCATACAGGCTCCCTATCCCAGGGTTCCAGTGCCAGGGAAAGAAATCCCCATACCTTCTGGCTGTGAAAGCCAACAGTGATTGTGGCTGAGTGAGACCAAAGCTATTAGAGTTCCAGGCAGTTCCTCTTAAAGGGGCCATGCTCAGACCTGCTTGGACTCACTGTCTCTGAGTGGTAGCACTGGAACAGTAGCTCAGAAGATACCAGCAATATATGGATGGAGTTGAATTATCTGGTGTGGGAGTGAGAGCTGGAGAGGCAGCTTTCTCTTGGAAAGAAGTGCTGGCAGAAGCCATCGGTCCTTTTCTGCCCCATCCCCTCAATAAGCCTCCTAACACTTTCACTCTGCTCTGGAGATTCCCTGAGACCCCACCCCATCCAATTTGCAGGACCACCCAAACTGTTTCCAGTTGCTTTTCCATACAAATAAGCCTCTCTTGGCTCAGGCTGCAGACTTTTCTCAAATCTCTCAAACAAGCAGTATCTGGCCTCAGCATGCCCCATACCTCTCTTGGGTAAATATCTGGGGATGTAATTGCTGAGTCAAATATGGTAAGTGCTCAGCAAATTTTAAATTGTGTGATTAGGGAGAATATGTAACTTCTGAAATGCAGAAGCCCTATTATCATTCCTCTAAATTCTTCCATGCTCTCCTCCAACTGCTTGTTGAAAAGCATAAATTAATAACCTCCATGTCACCGAGTTAAAATTTTCTTTTGGCAAGATTTTGAGGAGAAAAGGAAATGAAAGAGAGCAGAGAAGATCACAGAAATAAACAGCTGCAGAGATAAGCAGCAAGTAACATTCTGCAGAAACTCTCTGAAGAGCCCTGTATGGGCACGTGCCTCCTAACTAGTGCCTATGGCCTCAATCCAGGTCAAACAGTATCCTCCCTCCTCATGCTACCTCCACATATTCTTCTCACACTCCAGCCTACCTGCTGCTCCAGGAAGTCGAGAGCTGAGTTTGTCTGAAAAAAGCTGTCTGTACAAGGAAGATGAGTAAGATCCTGAGCAGACTGCCAAACCTCAAATTCACCCCAGTGATCAGTGAAACATGAAAGGCATGCATGAGGTTTCCTGCTGGTCCCAGAGGTAGAATCACAAGTGTGCTAAGCCCAGCTAGTTCATGAAAACTTACTCGGCTCAACAATTTCTCTAAGATTATGCTAAAGAAAATGTGTTTAGATAATACTTAACAGCCCTTTTTTCTTCTTCAAATCGAGATGCTAAAACCTTTAATCCAAAGGGAAGTCTTAAAAGCTTTTGGATGAGATCATAGAATTGTTTCTCTCCAGGAGTATTTTAGGGTGATAGCCATCACCTGGGAGATGCTCCAGAATAATCCTCCAAAACACAGGAAATGCAGATAGTTCAGTAATATCATCTAACTGGGAAAAAGTCAATCCTTGTTTACTGTCTGAGTTATGAGAATATTATAACTCAGTCTTGTTTTTGCTTTATATGAGCATTTTGATAATGTCAGAGGGGAAAAAAGCAAGGCATAGAAATACCTGGCATATATATACACTCATTCCCTCTGGACTGTGCCAATTGCAGGCACCATTAATTGATCATAGTTTTTAAAGGATAACTTTTTCATTGCGGGCCACAATTTGCTATTGATAAAATTTATTGGACCTTAAAGAGAGAGAGAGAAGAGAGAGAGAGAGAATGAGAGACCTGATTTATTTTACTCTCAGGGAGTTTAGGCAATTCAGATTATAATATTTTGGTGGTTTTATTACAGATAAATTATGATTGATGAAAATGAAACAAGGTTTGTAATAATCATTTCAACAAAATAAATGTAATTCTTTTGAAATATAGAGTAAAGATTTGACAGAAATGAGTTCTGATATGTAATTTTTAAATGGCATTGCTTATCAGCTAAGTGTTACAAAATACATTTCAAAAATATTTTCTGCAAATAACATTAAACTGACTGAAAACTTTGTCAGAAGTGTCCATGTTTATGCATTAAGAGATGTTATAAAAATCATTAGATACTGCTAGTGGTTTAACTTTAAAACCCAAATTTCTTACTATTGCTCCTGAAAGACATGAATTACTTTCATTAAAGATTTTTACTAGTTTTGCAAATAAAGTTAAATAAAAAGGGAGAATAAAATATTACTATTTGAAACTACTTATCTGTGAGAATGAAGATACTCAGTACTTTGTTTTCCAAAGCAAACTATAAATAAACTATCTCTTCAGGGTGATGTGTCTGTAGCTGTCATTCATGAATTCTTATACTTATCAGAAATGCCTCTTTATCATTCTCACTGATCTTATCCTATACTAGGGGCCAGGTGCATGAAATTTGTGCACTGGGGGGGGGGGTTCCTCAGCCCAGCCTGCCCCCACTCACATATTGGGAGCCCTCAGGAGATGTCCTATTGATGGCTTAGGCCTGCTCCCTGCTCACTATGGGAAGCGGGCCTAAGCCACAGTCTGGCCTCCCTTTGTGGGAGGCGACCAGGCTAATCAGGAGAAGCCACCATCACTCCGCTACTACAGCTACTGCCAGTCACTGCAGCCACCAGTGTTTTCATTAACATGGACTCCATTCCTATCACCACGAAAAAAATGACAACTTTCTTTAGGCATTTTCAAGATGTGTCTTTCATAGGATATAACATTTCTTTCTCTTATTTTTTTTATCCTCACCTGAGGATATATTTCCATTGATTTTTAGAGAATGTGGAAGAGAAGGGAAAGACAGAGAGAAACATTAAAATGAGAGGAATGCTTTGATTGGTTGCCTCTTGCATATGCCCTGACCTGGGCCCTGGCCAGGGAGGAGCCTGCAACCTAGGGACATGTCCTTGGTCAGAATTGAACCCAGACCCTGCAGTCAGCAGGTGAGGCATTATGCACTGAGCCAAACTAGCTAGGGCAGGATATGACATTTCTTAGCCCTCCAGCAGTGGACCTTCATTTTTTTTTTTTCCAAGAGTGTGGTGGAAAAACCCTAGAAGCCTTTTTGGATTCTTATTACCCAAGTTACTAAGAAAATTACCAGTGGCATACAGGGAGCTTAGCCAATGAGTGTTAAGAAAAGGTGTTTCCTCTGTAGTTCACACACATCACCGGTTCCACCTCCGCCTCTCCAATCCCAGCTCCACCTCTACCCAGGCCTGTAGCCTCTGGCCTAGGATTCAGGCCTAGGCAGAAGACCCCCCAACCCACACGATTGCCAGCTCTGTCCCTTCCCAGGCCAGGGTGTCTCTGCCTGAGGCTGCAGGCCTGGGTAGAAGACCCCCCTAACCCCTGAGATTTCAGGCTTCCACCCCTTCCCAGGTTCCTGCAATTGATGGCTTTGCCCCTCAGCGCCCCCCTCCCCTTGTCTCCCCCACCACCTGCCTGGCTAAGAGGCCTGGGTGCTTCAATTGTGAGGCTGAGGCGGACTGGGCACCGCAATCTTAGTTGAATTAATTTGCATATTTGCTCCTGATTGATTGGTGGGCATGGCCTGTGGGTGTAACAGAGTGAGGGTTAATTTGCATATTATTATTTTATTAGATTAGATAATAAAAGTCTAATATGTTAAGTGTCTTGTCTTCCGGTCATTCTTTCAACCAATGAAACTAATGATATGCCAGGCCACTCAACTGCTCACTATGACAAGCACTGACCACCTGGGGGCAGATGCTCCAACTGATAGGTTAGCTTGCTGCTGGGGTCCAGCTGATTGGTGGGGCCCCTCAGCCTGGCCTGGGCTCTCTCTCAATCTGGGACTCTTCGGAGATGTCATAGAACTGGTTCCAGCCCAATCCCACAGGCCAGGACAAGGGACACCACTGGTGCAAAAATTAGTGCACCGGGCCTCTAGTAATGATATAAATGTTAGAAATTTTAACATACAAAAAAGTTGATGTTAACAAATTGTTATCTAATCTAATAAAAGATAAACATGCATATTGGTGTCACTCTGCCATGCACAAGCCACACCCACCAGCTAATCAGAGCAACTATATGCAAATTAATCTAACCAAGATGGCAGCTGGCAGCCATGAGCTGAAGCAAGTAGGAGGCTTGGTTGCCTTGGCAATGGAGGAATCCAAGCTTCCTGCCTACCCTGACCACAAAGGCAACAAAGTTTCAATTATGGAAGATAAATAAATCCCAGATACCTGCTTCCAGCCAGACTTGCGAGGAGCTTGGGTCACTGGGGGCTGAGGCCAGCCTGCAAATAGCCATCAACCCCTAACCCAGGATGGCCACACCCTCCTGGGGTGAGGGTATCTGCTGGGGGGCTTGGCCAGCCTGCAAACAGCCCTCAGCCTTTCACCAAGGCTGGCCAGGCACCCCAGCAGGGATCCCCACCTTGAAGGGGCTATGGCCAACCTGTAAACAGCCATCATCCCCTCACACAGGATGGCCACACCTTCATGGGGCGAGGGTTCCCACTGGGGGGTTTGGCCTGCCTGCAAACAGCCATCTTCCATTCATCCAGACTGGCCAGGCACCCTAGCAGGACCCCCCACCTTGAAGGGGATGTGGCCAGCCTGAAAACAGCCATCAGCCCCTAACCCAGGCTGGCCAGGCACCCCAGTGGGGACTCCCACTCTGATCCGAGACACCCTTCAGGACAGGGCTCTATCCTACATAATAAAAGGGTAATATTCAAATTGACCCTATTTGCATATTACCACTGGGAATGACTGGTCCACTGGGAATAACTGGTCACTATGGCACACAATGACCACCAGGGGGGCAGACGCTCAATGCAGGAGCTGCCCCCTGCTCATAAGTACACTCCCACAGGGGGATATCTGCTCAGCCACAAGCCAGGATGACAGCTACCAGTACAGCAGTGGAAGTAGGAGCCTCTCCTGCCTCCTCAGCAGTTCTAAGAATGTCCGACTGCAGCTCAGGTCTGGTTCCCGCTGGCAAGTGGATATCCCCTGAGGGATCCTGGACTGCCAGAGAGATGTCTGACTGCCAGCTTATGCCTGATCCCCCAGGGAGTGGGCCTAAGCCAGCAGGTAAACACCCCCTGAGGGGTCCCAGACTGTGAGAGGGCACAGACCAGGCTGAGGGAGCCCTGAGTGCACAAATTTTTGTGCACCAGGCCTCTAGTCTGTTTTATATATTGTGTTCCCAAATAATATTCATAATGATTGAAAACAGGCCCTGGAACTAACTGCCCAGCTCAGATCTACCCCTTGGCCTTGCCCTTGGTTAGCTTTGTGACCTCAGGTAAGTCGCTTACCCACCACACTTACCTCAGTTCTTTCATCTGTAAATCAGGGATAATAACAATACTTACCTCATAGTGTTATTGCAAGGATTAGTAAATTAATATTTGTGAAGTACTTAAGTAGTGTCTAGCATGTATATTTGTATATATATATCACACGCATAGCATACATATGATATATATCATATCACAACTAATCTAATAAAAGAGTAATATGCAAATTGACCCTCACTCCATTACACCTAAGCCATGCCCACCAGCCAAACCACACCAACTAGTATGCAAAGTAACCCAGGCAAGATGGTGGCCGGCAGCCATGGAGCTAGAGCAAACAGGAGGCTTGCCTTGCACCAGCGATGGAGGAAATTGCCTTCCTAGGCAGGTTGTGGCCTCCGCTCACTGCAACAATGGTTCAATTATAGAAGCCATGGAGCTGAAGCAAACAGGAGGCTTTGTTGCCTGCCTAGGTCTCTGTTCAAGGCAACAAAGTTTCAATTATAGAAGATAAATAAACCCCAGAAACCTGATTTCAGCCAGCCTCGCTGGGATGTTGGGTCAATGGGAGCTGTGGGCAGCCTGAAAATGGCCCTCAACCCCTCACCCAGGCTGGCCAGGCACACTAGCAGGTGGACATCCCTCAAGGGGTCCCAGACTGTGAGAAGGCACAGGCCAGGCTGAGGGATCCCCCCGCCCCCCGAGTGCACAAATTTTTGTGCACTGGGCCCCTAGTAAATATATAAGTATTATAAAATATGATATAAGTGTTATTTGAGAACGTCTTAAATAATATAAATTTTATTTGAAATAAAAATGTCTGTTAAAAGATCCACAAACCCATTTTTTACCTTGTACTTAATTATGCATTAATTACTTAAAATCAGATTATTCATTATTAATGTAATTTATGTTAACTAATCAGCTTTAATATTCTTAATTAAAATGACAGATAAAATTACCCATGATTTCATTTTCCCACAATAAATGTAAAGATATATTATGGTGAATAACATTGCAATCAAAAAACAAGCACATTTATATATAGTATTCTTTTTAACAAAGACACAGGAAGATAATGGCATATAAACTCTGGATGGAATTTTTGCCAATTCTGTTCCTGCTGAAATTCAGTGTCTAAGATAGGGTTTGGTATGTAGTAAATGTTCAATTCATATTTGTTCAATGGAAAGTACTTCTTTCTAATACAAATTTTTACTTGATACATTTGAAGTTATTTTTTTAAATTTTGTTTTATTGCTTAAAGTATTACAAAGAGTGGTAAATAAGTTTCCATTTTTGACCCTTGACCTTCCCCCTCCTCCCATACCCCCAATGTCTTGTGTCCAATGATTATGCTTATATGCATGCATACAAGTTCTTCAGTTGATCTCTTAACTCCCCGCCAACCCTCCCCAGCATTCCAGCTGTAGTTTGACAGTCTGTTCAATGCTGTTCTGCCTCTGTATCTGTTTATGTTCATCAATTTATAATGGTCTTTATTATCCATAAATGAGTGATGTCATGTGGTATTTTTCTTTCATTGATTGGCTTATTTCACTTAGCATAATGCTCTCCAGTTCCAGCCAAGCCGCTACAAATGGTAAGAATTCCTTCTTTTTTATAGCAGCATAGTATTCCATTGCATAGCTGTACCACTGTTTTCCAATCCATTCATCTGCTGATGAGCACTTAGGCTATTTCCAAATCTTAGCTATGGTAAATTGTGCTGCTATGGACATAGGGGTGCATATATCCTTTCTGATTGGTGTTTCTGGTTTCTTGGGATATATTCCCAGGAGTGGGAATTCAGGGTCAAATGGGAGTTCCATTTTTAATTTTTTTTCGGAAACTCCATACTGTCCTCCATAATGGCTGCACCAGTCTGCATTCCCACGAGCAGTGCAGGAGAGTTCCTTTTTCTCCACATCCTCTCCAGCACTTGTCATTGTTGATTTGTTGATGATAGCCATTCTTACAGGTGTGAGATGGTATCTCATTGTTGTTTTGATTTGCATCTCTCAGATGAGTAGTGACTTTGAGCATGTTTTCATATGTCTCTTGGCTTTCTGAATGTCCTCTTTTGAAAAGTGTCTATTTAGGTCCTTTGCCCATTTTTTGATTGGATTGTTTATCTTCCTTTTGTTAAGTTGTATGAGCTCCCTATAAATGTTGGAGATTAAACCTTTATCGGTGATAACATTGGCAAATATGTTCTCCCATGCAGTGGGCTTTCTTGTTGTTTTGTTGAAGGTTTCTTTTGCTGTGAAGGAGCTTTTTATTTTTTTTTTATTTTTTTTTATTTTGATGATTTTTTATTTTATTTTATTTTTTTTACATTTTTTTAAATTACATAAAGCTTTACAAAGATTAGTACATATATCTCTTTTTCCCCTTGCCCTTCCCCCTGCCTCTCCTACCCCCCAGTGTTTTGTGTCCATTGGTTATGCTTAAATGCACACACAAAAGTCCCTTGGCTGATCTGTTACCCCCCGCCCCTCCCCCCTCGCAACGTCCCTGTCCTTGTTGCTGTAATTTGACAGTCTGTTTGATGTTGCTCTGCCTCTGTATCTATTTTTGTTCACCAGTTTATAATGGTTATTATTATCCATAGATGAGTGAGGACATGTGGTATTTTTCTTTCATTGACTGCTTATTTCACTTAGCATTATGTTCTCCAGCTCCAACCTTTTTATTTTGATGTAGTCCCATTTGTTTATCTTCTCTTTAGTTTCCAATGCCCTAGGAGCTGTATTGGTGAAAAAATTGCTTTGGCATATGTCTGATATTTTGTTGCCTTTAAATTCCTCTAGTATAAACTTAACTAAGGAGGTAAAAGACCTCTACTCAGAAAACTACATAATGTTGAAAAAAGAGATAAGAGGAAGACAAAAACAGATGGAAGAACATACCATGTTCATGGATTGGTAGAATCAACATCATTAAAATGTCCATACTACCCAAAGCAATCTATAAATTCAATGCACTTCCCATTAAAATACCAACGACGTATTTCACAGACCTAGAAGGAATTGTCCAAAAATTCATCTGGAATAAAAAAAGACCCCAAATAGCTGCAGCGATCCTGAGAAAGAACAAAGTAGGTAGGCTCTCCATATCAGATATCAAGCTATATTACAAAGCCACAGTGCTCAAAACTGCCTGGTACTGGCACAGGAACAGACATATAGATCAATGGAATAGAATAGAGAACCCAGAAATTGACCCAAACCAATATGCTCAATTAATATTTGACAAAGGAGACTAGAACATACAATGGAGTCAAGACAGTCTCTTCAATAAATGGTGTTGGGAAAATTGGTCAGATATATGCAAAAAAATGAAACTAGACCACCAACTTACACCATACACAAAAATAAACTCAAAATGGACAAAGGACTTAAATGTAAGACAGGAAACCATAAAAATACTAGAGGAATTTAAAGTTATTTTAAAAGTGTCAAATATTATTCTTCCCATATTACATAGTATAATTTTTAGTGAGTGAGTAACATTCCATCATGTTAATATTCACTTTCTTTATCCACTCCCCTATTGTTGGACATGTATGCTACTAGTGTTGTCTTACATTTATAAACAAACTAGAGGTGTGGTGCATGAAATTTGTGCATGGAGTGGGAATGGGGGGTGGAGGTGGTGTTCCTCAGCCCAATCTGCACCCTTTCCAATCTTGGACTGGATCAGGCCTAAACAGGCAATCAGACATCTCTTGTGGAATCGGGCCTAAATAGGCAGTCGGCATGCCTTTCACAACCAAGAGCTGCTGGCTCCTGACCTCTCACCTGCCTATTTCCCCTAACCACTCCCCTAACTGCTCTTGTGCTGGCCTGATTGCCCCTAACTGCCCTCCCCCTGCCAGGATGGTCCTGTGATCAATACCTAACTGCTCCTGTGCTGGCCTGATTGCCCCTAACTGCCCTCCCCCTGCCAGGATGGTCCCCCCTAACTGTCCTTCCCTGCAGGCCTGGTCCTCCCCCCCAATTGTCCTCCTTTGCCAGCCTGTTCCCCCCAAATGTCCTCCCCTGCATGCCTGGGTCTCCCACAAATGCCCTACCCTTTAGGCCTGGGTCCCCCCCAACTGCCCTCTCCTGCAGGCCTGGGTCCCCCTCACTGCCCTCCCCTTCAAGCCTGGTTCCCTCCCAACTGTCCTCCCCTTTAGGCTTGGGTTCCTCCCAACTGCCCTCCCTTGCTGGCCATCTTTAACCACATGGGAGAAACCATCTTGGGATGGTCAATTTGCATATTACTCTTTTATTAGATAGGATAATGTGACAAGTACTTACAGAAAATATTTGCATTTACCTCTGATTATTTTCTTAGGGAAAAGCTTAGAGGTAGATGGCTAATTAATTATGTGGGATTCTAAGGATTGTGATTTATTCACTATTTATTTAGTAAATACAGGGAAGGGCAAATGCAAATGTAATGTAAGTATATGAAACAGTTTTTCTTATATAATTATTAATTGCTGTATTATTTTCCATAGGAACATTGCAAACCTACTTTTGCCCCCAACCAGTATTTACTGAGTACCTAACCTATGCCCTGAGCATACCATAAGGCAAAAAATAGGGCCATCCTGTCCAGCAACTAGTCTAGTCTATGGCCATAGTCAAATACAGCCCAATGCCTTTCATTTGTTTTCATTAATGAACTAGGGGCCCGGCACACAAAAATTTGTGCACTCAGGGGGTGGGGGTCCCTCAGCCCGGCCTGTGCCCTCTTGCAGTCTGGGACACCTCAGGGGGGATGTCCACCTGCTGGGATGCCTGGCCAGCCTGGGTGAGGGGTGAGGGCCATTTTCAGGCTGCCCACAGCCCCTTCAGGGTTCGTGCACTGGGGGGGTGGGAGGGCTGGTGAGTGCAGGCCTGGATGTTTCCTACTGGAGGGCCCATGATCACACACGCCTGGTGGGCCCCCACTGCTGAGAGGACACACCTGGCGCACAGCTGGGTGGTGAGCCAGGGGTGGACACTGGTGCATGATCCCTCGGTGGGGCCCTGCTGCTGAGCAAACACACCCGGAGTGGAGCTGGGCAGCGGACTGGCTTCGGATTCTCAGCACTGAGCAGCAGATGCTCCCGCATGCCCTGTGGAGGCCCCTGGATGAAGGTAGCGGATGAAGGTAGCGGATGAAGGTAGCGGATGAAGGTAGCAGATGAAGGTAGCGGACACTGGACAGGCATTCCTGGATGCCTCGCGGAGGCCCCCAGGGGGCAAAGCCAGGCAGCAGACCCAGGACAGCTGCTCCTGCACGCCCCGCAGAGGCCCCTGCACTCCCGCATGCCCTGGGGAGGCCCCCAAGGGGCAGAGCCAGGCAGCGGACCCAGGATGGCTGCTCCTGCAAGCCCCGTGGAGGACCTGCTCTCCCACATGCCTGGTGGAGGCCCCCAGGGTGCAGAGCCAGGCAGTGGACCCAGGATGGGCACTCCTGAATGCCCCGAGGAGGCCCCAGGCCGGACCCACCCCCACTGAGCTGACACACCTGGCACAGCTATGCCGGCCATGGAGGCTCCCAGTGCAGAGCTGCCTTGCCAGCCTCCATCTTGGCTGGGTTAATTTGCATACAGCTACTCTGATTGATTGGTGGGCCTGGCCGTGAGCAGAGGCTCAGCCAGCCTAGGCAGGCAGTTGCAACAGAAGCCTCTGGTTTGCTCTAGCTCCATGGCTGCTGGCCTCCATCTTGGCTGGGCTAATTTGCATACAGCCACTCTGATTGGCTGGGAAGCGTGGCTTGGCTGGTGGGCGTAGCTTAGGTGTCTTGGGTAATGGTCAATTTGCATATTATTCTTTTATTATATTAGATGAAGTTTTGTTGGAACATAGGCACACTATGGTCTCACACTGCAATGCCAGAGCTGGGTAGCTTTGACAGAGACTGCACAACCTGTGAAGCTGGCTCTTACAGAAAAAGTTCACACTCCTGGCTTCAGGGGCAGGTAGTAATTTTGCCAAATGAACCTCCAAAAACCTTCTGTTCTCAACTATAGCCCAGAGACATCACATTAGCAGGACAAGCAGGTCTTGGATTTCATTGGATTTATTTTTTTCTTAAGAAACTTTGTACTAGACAAGTCATTTGGAGCATGCATGAGTAACCACCCAGTCTTAAATTAGTGGAATAAAATTATTGAAATGTACTTTAAATGAGACAGCAGAAACATTAGCTGACCCTGTAGGGATGACTGAGCCCTCAGCAGTTTTATTGAACTTTCCTTATAGGTTCATAAGGCCCAGAATAACTAAGTTGGATAACTAAGTTGTTCATGTCTTCTGCTGTTTGGAAATAAGATCTTAAAAGTGCTGGAATTGTTGAAAGCAATTTTATATCATTTGACAGATGAATCAATTTTGTTTATTCTGAAACTAACCAACATTACCTTAATGACTGTAATTGGAAATCAGAAATCACAGTTATCTGGCTTTTCTCTCCCAACATTGGCCTTGCTCAGGCCTAGTAATAAGTATTTGTCAAGCCCTAACTGGTTTGGCTCAGTAGATAGAGCATCAACCTGCAGACTCAAGGGTCTCAGGTTCGATTCAGGTCAAGGGCATGTACCTTGGTTGCGGGCACATTCCCAATAGGAAGTGTGCAGGAGGCAGCTGATCGATGTTTCTCTCTCATTGATGTTTCTAATTCTATCCCTCTCTCTTCCTCTCTGTAAAAAATCAATAAAATATATTTAAAAATAAGGATTTGTCAAAATCAGTTTGCTTGCAAGGTAGGAAGGCTTTTTAGACACTACAATGATGGCTGTTGATTCTGCTGATAATATTTGAAATAAGCCATAAAAGCTGATCTCTGAATGAACAGATCACTTTCACTGGCTTTTAGTGCTACTGCTGTTGTCATAAGTGGAAAATTGGCCTCATGCAAGTGATACTGCTATGTACAAAGCTGCTTCTTGGTTCAATGGTTTATTCCTTCTAATGAACATGTGCTCAGGTATGGGGATGTTACACTATCTACCTAACAGGCACCTGAGGAAAAAGAAGAGATTTACTTAAAGATAGGTGAAAAATTGCTTAGTGTCTTAGACATGTGCTCATTTGTTGCACACATACTTCAAGTCCTACTATGTGCCAGGTGCAGAGAATGAAAGAATGAGATGAATTTGATTAACATGGAACTCAACTTTAAGCATAGGTTGACAATCAAGCACCTACTGGGCAGATTTTATTGGCTCCCTCATATATAATTGAGCTATAACTTATACAGTATAAAGTATACAACTCCTAAGTGTAAATGTTCATTTAAAATTCTGTGTTTACCCATGTAACCACTACCCATGATATAGAATACTTTCAGCAACTCCTTTGTTCCCCTCGTCCAACCCCCCGGGGATCTTTGCCCCAGAGTAATTACTATTCCCAGAGAGCCAAGATGGCAGTGTAGATGTAGATAAATGCTATAGCACTTTCCACCTCCCACAACCACACCAAAATTACAACTAAAACACAGAACAACCATCATTCAGAACCACCTATAAGCTGGCTGAATGGAAGTCCTATAACTAGAGAAGTAAAGATAGAAGCAGTCCATCTAGCATGGCTCAGTAGTTGAGTGTTGACCTCTGAACTAGGAGGTCACGGTTTGATTCTCAGTCAGGGTACATGCCCAGGTTTCAGGCCTGATCCCTAGTGTGGGGTATGCAGGAGGCAGCCATTTTATGGTTCCTCCTCATCACTGATGTTTCTATCTCTTCTCCCCCCCCCACCCCATTCCTCTCTGAAATAAATTAAAAAATAGTTTTTAAAAAAGAAGAAAGCATATAGAGACTAATAGGAGGGCAGAGTTGAGGAATAGGCTGGTCCAACACCTACGTGTGGTGTTTTTTTTTTCAATTTTCTTGGGGTTACAGCACCACACCAGACCCCCTGCCTAGAATCCCAGTGCTTGGAAGAGAAGCCATAGTAATTTCAGGTTGCAAAATGATCAGGGATTATGACTGAGTGACACAGAGGGTGTTGAAGACCCAGGCAGTTCCTCTTAAAGGGCCAGCATACAAACTTACATGGACTTGCTCCCTCGAGATCCAGCACGGGGCAATGGCTTGGGGTGGGAGGGGGGGAACCAGGGACATTCTGGGAGGAACTGGATTGTCTGGCAACAAAGCAAGAACTCAGGAGATGGATTTTTCCCAGGTAGGGGTGCTCACAGGGGTCATTGTTCGTATGCTGAGACCTCCCCGTCACAGAACTGATTGGCAGGCATATCTTAGTTTCCATCAGCCTGGCTCACAGACTGCACACAGCCCACACAAGGGCATACCTAGAGTGCCTAGTTCAGGTAACTGAGGAGGCTGAGCCACTGGGCCCTACAGCACACCTACTACACAAGGCCACGCTACAATTTCCAGGAGACATAGCAACTCTACCCAATACATAGGAAAAAACACAGGGAAACAGCCAAAATGCAGAGACAAAGAAACGTGTCACAGATGAAACAAAAGAAGAAATATCCAAAAAAAGGACTAAATGAAAGGGAAGCAAGCACATTACTAGATGCAAACTTCAAAACAATGGTTATAAAGTTTCTCAGGGATCTTAATGAGAGCTTCAGGGATCTTAGTGAGACTTTCAAAGATTTTAATGAGAATGTGAAAGACATGAAAAAGGACCAGTCATAAATTAAGCATACACTAACTGAAATAAAAATAATTTAAAGTGATTTAACAGTAGAGAATTCTGAGAATATAATCATTAATTTGAGGAAGCAAAAATACCCAATTAGAAGAGCAAAAACAAAAAAAAAGAATCCAAAAATATGAAGATAGTGTCTTGGGGACAACTTCAAGCATACCAACATTTGCAAAAAGAAAAAAGAGAGAGCAAGATATTGAAAACTTATTTGAAGAAATAATGACAGGAAACTTATAGCTGGTGAATGAAATAGACTTACAAGTCCAGGAAGTACAGAGAATCTCAAATAAGAGGAACCCAACGAGGTCCACACCAAGACACATAATAATTAAAATCCCAAAGGTTAAAGACAAAAACAGGAGAGAAAAGCAATTAATAATAAGAAAAAAAAATTAAAAATATATATGAACAGTAAGATGTTAATAAATACATATCTATGAACAATTAAATATAAAAATAAACAAAGAAAGAACCTAATGAACAAAATAAATTGATGAATAAAATATAACCAGAGGCATGGAAACATGGAACAGACTGATGACTTTCAGAGGGAAGGGAGTCAGGTGTTGGAAAGAGATCAACCAAAGAATTTATGCAATAAGCCTTCCCTTCCCCTGGCTGCTGGCACCAGTTTTCCTCTAGCACCCGGGACCCAGACCTTCACTCCGGTCAGCCACAGCTGAGAAGCCAAGCCTCTTCAGCCTTCAGTCTTCACTCTGCTGCCACTCCATACTTGCTTATGCAAATTAACTGCCATCTTTGTTTGCTTAATTTGCATACTCATCCGATTGGCTGGTGGGTGTAGCAGAGTGACATCAATTTGCATGGTTCTCTTTTATAGGTATAGATATGCATTACCTATAGACACAAACAATGGGGTGGTGAAGGCTTGGGGTGGAGTGTGAACTTGGTGGAGGGGGGCAATAGGTGGAATAAAAGGAGGACATCTGTAGTACTCTCAAGAAAAAAGGATTTTTTTTAAAAAAAAAGAGAAACTACTATTCTAACTTCTATTACTAACAATTACCTTTTTCCTGTTTTTTATATAAATGGGATTATACAATGTATATTTTTTATATTTAATTTTACTTGTTACACCTTATGTCTGTAAGATTTATTCATGTTTTTATATGTACCAGTAATTCATTCTTTTTTATTCTGTGTTGTATTCCATTGCAAGACACAATTTATTTATTCATTCTATTGTTTGGTGACATTGATTCTGTTTCCAGTGATTGGACATTTTGAATAAAACTGCTTTGAATAATTTTATGCATGTTTTGTAAAAGAGACATACACACTAATTTCCGTGGGACATAAACCTAAGAGCAGAATTTCTGAGTAGTAGAATGGGCATAATTTAGCTTTAAGCAGATACTGCTTATCACTTTCCACAAGTCGCTACCATCTGTACATCCATTTGTCAGTGTACAAGATTTCCAGTTGCTCTGTGTTGTTATCAGTACTTGATATTGTCAGTTGCAATATCCTTTTAGTAAATGCCTTTATATGTTGCATGTACAGAAAATCCAAGAATAATATACTTGTATTTGGAATTTGTTTTCTATGTACATTTAAGCTTGTATGGAGAATATGGTATGCCACGGGGAGGTAGTGAGAATACACATTTTGGAGTCAGAGAGATTTAGGTTGACATCTGTAACTCTACCAATTCATAAATGAGTGACCTGAGTGAAATTAGTGATGTTCCCTATGCCTCAGATTCTGCCTCTGGATAGCATAGTAAAACATCCAGAATAAAAGGGTTAGTATAAAGACTAATGAAATAACACATGTAAAGAAACAAGCTAGTGTCTTACACACTGCTGACGCTCAATAAATAGGTCCCTTCTCCTTGTCCTAGTGGTCCAGGTGGTCAAGCAAAGCAATAATGCTGATGAATAAAATATAACCAGAGGCATGATTATATATATACCCAATACTGAGAAATTTATCGCTATATAGATGCCTCATTTTTTCCTTTGTCAAGTTTTCTCCCCTTCCTAATATCCAAGCCAGATTCCTGAATGTCCTCTTCCATCCTTTCCTCTGCTTCTTCACTCTATGCAATAATGACAGCAATGAGCACCCTTCAGTTTTTTATTTGTACTGCAGGCCAAACACTGCGATAAATGCTTTACACATAATCTTTCATTAGAACCATTCAAAGTGCATATTATTCTTTCCATTTCAAAGATGGGAAGAAACTGAGACTCTGAGAAATCAAATTATCCTTGATCTCATATAGAATGAGTGGTAGATTTAAGGTGAAATCTGTTTAGCTCCAATACTCATTTGATTAACTTCAATTTTATACAGCAAACTTGTCAGAAAGTCCTCTTGACTTTATCTCCTACACATTCCTGAATATGTAATTTCATCTTTATCCTCTGATTTACATTCAATTCTTGTGTCCCTTCTCAGGTTCCCTTGACAATGTTCTTGCCAAATGCATCACCCCATCATCACCTTTTCTTGCATCCTTGGTGAGATCCCAATCCACTTAGAATCAAAGTTGAAGGTTCAGATTTGCATGGGTCTCTTGAAACACATGCTAAGTTCTAGTTGCATTTCTGCATTTACATGAAATGCATGCCAGGGGCCTGGAATGGAGTTTCCTGAGTAGTTTCTAGGGGTTGGATGATGCAATCAGTAGATAAATTTCTCATCGCTTTTCCTTTTATGGTCTGCTCTAGAGTACTGTTTCATCAGAAGTCCCTCAGGCTACACAACGCCACCTGCCAACCCATGCTATGTCATGATGTTGCTCTTTGTGGAGTGGTGACCAGCTTAGTATGGCATCATAATGCATTACATCATATTGTTTTGCATCCTTTCTTTCCAGTGCATAGCCTCTTCAGGCTGCCACCAAAAATTACAACTTTGAAGCAATATGTATTCTCTCGCAGTTCTGAAAGCTGGGTGTCTGGAATCAGCTTCATTGGCGCAATGTCAAAGTGTTAGCCAGGCTTTTCACCCTGTGGAGGCTCGAGGGGAGCATCCATCTCTTGCTTCTCTTGGCTGCGGGTGGCTCCAGCTTTTCTTAACTCATGATGGCTTCACTCCTATCCCTGTCTCCATGGTCACACCTCCTCTTCTATGTGTGTCACATTTCCTTCTGCCTCTCTCTTACAAGGAAAGACTTATGATTGAGTTTAGGGTCCACCTATTTCATCCAAGTTCATCTCCACAGCTCAATATCCTTAATTTAATCACATCTGCAAAGACCCTCTTTACTTACAAGGTAACATTCACAGGTCCCAGAGATTAGGACCTGATAACTTTGAGTGGCCATTATTGAGCCTATAACTAATTGTAGTTCTGCACCTTCGACCACCCTAGGTGCACCTCTCAGATATGCTTTGGACTCTTTTACCATCGCCTCAGGCTCTGCTTTCTAAAGGAGCTGAGTGAAGGCATTGTCTTTGCATTACTACTTCTTCCAGATATTCCTGCGGCCAGAGGTCACTGCCCGAACTCACATCTGGTCTTGGCACTCTCTTGTGTAAACTTCTTCAAAGGGCCTCACCCCCATAGATTTTGTGTCAACATTAGAAATCTTTGGCTCATAGGAAGGCATTCAAGCACCTCCTGGTCTTTCCTATTGTCTCTAGGACTTCATTATTGGACTCTCCTCAGTCTAACAGTTAAGACCACACGATGCAGAGTTCGCATAAACCATGTCTGCTTGAATTCTGCCTTCACCGTTTACTAGCTTAGGAAGCTTTCAGAGGCCCTTCCCTCCCTCAGAGTCTTGCTCACAGTAATGGGAATGATAAAATGAGACCATATGTATGCCTGGCAATGGGTTAAAGTTCAAAAGAAAAGCTGTTCCAGTTCAAACCAAAGACAGGAATCAATATGTTGGCTGATAGTTTGTGTCTCTCCATATTTATCCACAATGGCTCCTCTCCCTGAGGGATCTCTATCCATGCTCTCTGTCCCTCACCCACAAGCTAACTTTCTTGTCTTTGAACTCAGTTCATGAATTCTCTTCTCTGCAAAGCTTTCCTTGACTCTAGGAGTTATATAAGTCATCATATGCACCTTGTTTGAAATGCACATCCTTTGCCTTAATCACAAACGTCCTGGGTCACTATGTTTTAGGGAGTCTCATTAAATATTCAGTATAAATAGCTTTTTGAGTGATTCCAGTGTGGGTGGCTCCTCAGTCTACTTTAACACCCTGTGCATTGCACATGGCCAGTACTGTCTTGGATTGGAAACTCACCTGGACACGCACCCACTCAAGAAGATGTCTTCTTCCACCAAATGGCTACATCTCCTATCCATGCAGCCTAAAGTATGTAAGTCATACCATGTTCCTTACACATGTCAATCATTTCCCTTTCCTCTCTGACTAAAATTTAAAACTTTCTATGACGGGACTCTAATCCCCTCTGGCCTCAGCAGTGGGCACCCAGGCTCATTCTATCTCACTGAGCTTGAACATGGCACACATCTTTGTGACTGAGACTTTGCAATTGCTATTTCCCATGGCAGAAATTCTCTCCCTCTTGATATAGACATGGCTCTTGCCCTCATTTCATTCCTGCTGGGGTATTACCTAATCAGAGAAGCCTTCCTTGACTGCCCTGTTTACACCCTGCCTCCTCCACTCTAGCATGTTCATCACCAGACATACTATATACTTATTCGTTTGCTTCTTGCCTGCCATTCTCCACTAAAATACAGACATTATGACTATTTTGTTTAGTCCTTCCACATTGCCTAGAATAGTGTCTGGAAAGAGTTACGCTCAGTAAATATTTGTAGAGGAAATGAATCTGCAACATGGTCTCACCAATATGAAATTTACAAAAGAGGGAAAGATGAATTTTATAACCCAGGGTGTCCACGGGAGGCCTGTCACCAAGGTTAGTTCTGGGAAAAAGACAAAATGGAGCAAGAGGCTGAAGAAGCAGTAGAAAAATACATCCCGATCACCAAAGGTTGTAGATTATTGGCTTGGGAGCCTCAGTAGGATTCTCTTCTTCGTGGTTTTTGGGATGATGAATAATTAAACCATAGACTCCATGATCTTGGCACTGGCTCAGCACTGGGTGGCTGGAGCATAAGTTGTGCTGGGACAGGAATGCCTGTGAGTCAGCTTCGTTAGGAGGAGGACAAGGGAACAGGTTTGCAGAAGCATGTCAGACCAAGCAGCATTCTGACTGCTTGCTTTTAGTAGGTCTGTGTTTGCAGTACATGTTCTGGCAGACACTAAACTCTCAGTAATGGCGGGATGAGCAGAGCCTGGATTTGGTAGAAGCTGAGACGGAATGTTTACTCTTGTGACTGAGGGCTATCATTACTCTTCCTGGGCTCTCTAGACATGTGCAAAGAACAAGCACCTTGAAGACAGGCAGAGTTGAATTCAAATCACACATGTGTCACTGACAGTCTCTCCTCCCCGGTACCTCAGTGGCATCACTGTATCACCATTCAGTGCTGACTGCACAGAGGGAAGGAAGTGAAGCTGTTTCACACTGATAGCGGTTACCACGGTAAGAGCTAGGGTTTGGATGTCTACATTTCAAGAGGGCTTCAAGTGAAAATCCGAGTCTCATATAGAGAAAGAAAGAATAGAGCGCATGTAAAGTAAATGAAACTGTCACTTTCTTAAAAAAGAAAAGTATCTGAGGCAACTATGGCCAAATGATAGCAGCTGTTATATTTGGGTGGGGAGTAAATAATATATTTTTAAATGTGTAAAATGTCAAAAATAAATACTCAATATATGTGATAACAATAATCTTACAAGACTATCTTAAATCTACTTCTAATCCCTGATCTTTAGTCTTTCCACCATCCCATCCTCAAACAAAAGGGCATTACATAGTTTTGGGTGACAAAGATACTGGTTAGTGGCTTTAAAAATTGTTCTTAAAGAATACGTTTTTTATTTATTTTAGAGAGAGAAAGTGAGATGGAGAGATAGAAACAACAATGAGAGAGAAACAGCAACACTGATTCAAGCTGGCAACTGGAGCATGTGCCCTAATGGGAATTGAACTGGTGACCTCCTGGTTCAGGGGTCCACACTTGAACCCCTGAGCAAACCAGCAGGGCATGGCTAGTGGCTTTTAAAAATCCTGACAAAAACTTGGCTTTAAAGCCCAATTAGACTGTTTTCCATGAGTATAACTCTTGAAATGATTCCATGTTCCAGTTAGAGCTCCATGAAGGCAAGGGTCATGTTGTGCTTAATTTATAGTTTTTATCTAATTAGGACAGTCCTGATGAGCATGAACTACAGGACAATGACAAGGTCAGGATATTTATACTTATTAATTATTGTGATTTATTTCTGTCATCCTGCCTTGAAATTATTTATAGAGTGAAGTTAATCTGATTCCAAATTGTAAACTATCTAAATTTGTATTAGACTCTTCACCTATTTCCTGCCAAACTTTATTAACTTTTCTAAAAACAAAAGCAAAAATAAAACAAAAAATAATTCCTTGAAGATTGACAAGCAGCAAGAGTAAGCAGAACAGACTGACCAACCTCAGAGGGAAGAGGGGGGCGCATTAGCCATGGACTCAGACAATAATGTGGTGAAGCAGGAGAACCAAGATGGTGGCATGAGGTGTGTACCTAGATGTGCAGCCTCCACAACTAAATTGTAGAAATACAACTATACAGTGAAAGGCCATCCTCCAGAACCAAGGGAGGAGAAGCTTTGCAACTAGAAGTCAGGAGAAGGAGTGCATTGATACTGGGTAGAGGCTCCTGGTGCCAAAACTGAGAGGTATGGAGGCGCAGAACAGAAGCAGTGGTGCGGGTGGAAGGGTGGCGGCTGTGCCTGGATCCACGGTTTGGAAGGAGATTATAAACTCCGGGGTCACACTGAACGTGGTGCAGGCTTTCTGGCAATGGGGCAGAAGCTCAGTGGCAGTCTAGCAGAGCTGTTCACAGCGATCACTGACGTGGAGATTCAGGGACTCAGAGGCGCGCAGATCCCAGGGCATGGAGGCTCCAGGTCCGGGAGAGGCTGCCAGTCAGTGGAAGGGCAGCCATTGCAGGTTGCTCCGCCCCAGCAATTCTGAGACCCCACCCCACCACACCTATAACCCCACCAAGCTGTGCGCCCGCCTGCCTGCAGCATAGCCTGAGGGACTGCAGCTGGGACAGAATTCCAAAAGTTCCAAACCCCAAACAATGAGAAGAAAGGCCTGCAGGTCATTTCCTCCCAGTGATACCTCCCAGTGATAACTGCAACAAGACTGTACAGTCAGCCTTCAAAGGCATACAACAAGAGTGTCCACCCCAGGTGATTGGGGAAGCTGAATCACTGGACCGTATAGGACACATAGTACAGAAACCACTCCATCAACACAGCCAAAATGCAGAGACAAAGAAACAGGTCACAAATGACAGAAATGGAGGAAAGCAAACTACTGGATATAGAGTTCAGAACTATGCTTTTAAGGTTTTTCAAGAATTTTCTAGAATCCGCTGATAAACTTAGTAATATTATACAGAGATCCATCACCAGACTAGAGATTTGCAATAATGAAGTCAAAGATTTGAAACATGAAAAAGCAAAAAGCACCCAACTGGAAGATAAAAAAGAAAAAAGAATCCAGAAGTGTGAAGATAGTGTAAGGAGCATCTGGGACAACTTTAAGCGTATCAACATCAGAATTATAGGGGTGCCAGAAGAAGAGAGAGAGCAAGATATTGAAAACCTATTTGAAGAAATAATGACAGGAAACTTCCCCTACCTGGTGAAAGAAATAGACTTACAAGTCCAGGAAGCACAGAGGACGCCAATCAAAAGGAACCCAAGGAGAACCACACCAAGATGCATCATAATTAAAATGCCAAGGGCAAAAGACAAAGAGAGAATATTAAAAGCAGCAAGAGAAAAGCAGTTGGTTACCTACAATGGAATACCCATACGACTGTCAGCTGATTTCTCAACAGAAACCATGCAGGCCAGAAGGGACTGGCAAGAAACATTCAAAGTGATGAATAGCAGGAACATACAACCAAGATTACTCTACCCAGCAAGGCTATCATGTAAAATTGATGGTCAGATAAAGAGCTTCACAGACAAGAAAAAGCTAAAGGAGTACATCACTACCAAACCAGGATTATTTGAAATGCTGAAGGGCATTCTTTAAGAAGAGGAGGAAGAAGAAAAAGGTAAATATAAAAAGTATGCACAACAAAGTGACAACAA
>PVJC01002986.1:0-74071 GCA_004026665.1 Murina feae
ACAGTAAAAAGGTGGCTGCCACAAGCTAGAAAGAGGGCCCTTCCTAGGCATAAAATCTAAGGGCACATCACTGCCCGGCCTTCTGAATTGTGATAAATAAAGTTCAGTGGGTCAGCTATCAGTCTATGGTATTTTGTTACGGCAGCTCAAGCAGACACTAGTTTTACACTAAAATATTCTATCAAAAACATGCCTGCTGGTATTAGCAAGTGAGTTAAGAACAGCCTGATCTCCTAACTTATTAAAGTGGAAGAAACACTGTATTTACAAAAGGATTAAAATATAGCTCTAAAGACACAGAAGGAAAGGAAATACTTGTAGAATAAGACCCTAGACCAGCGGTTCTCAACCTGTGGGTTGCAACCCCTTTGGGGGTCAAACGACCTTTTCACAGGGGTCACCTAAGACCATCGGAAAACACTTATTTGTATTAGAAATAAGTATCTCACAATATATAATTACATATTGTTTTTGTGATTAATCACTATGCTTTAATTATGTTCAATTTGTAACAATGAAAATACACCCTGAATATCAGATATTTACATTACAATTCATAACAGTAGCAAAATTACAGTTACAAAGTAGCAACGAAAATAATTTTATGGTTGGGGGGTCACCACAACATGAGGAACTGTATTAAAGGTTTGGGGGTCACCACAACATGAGGATCTGTATTAAAGGGTCGCGGCAGTAAGAAGGTTGAGAACCATTGCCCTCGACAAATAATCAAGGGTGAGTTGGAGTTGAGCCTTTCTCCCTTAATGACAGCATAAAGGTAAACAGATGTGGTCCACATCTGAGTTGTATTTAAAACATGTGTCAGGTCATGTGAGGGCATGTAAAAATTAAGATACTGTTAACAACTATAAAGTACTTCAATATTACTGTCAGGCCAACACATAAAGTGAACATGAAATGGCCAGTCTCCCTAACAAGCAAAATCTAAGAGTATGCATGACATCTGCCAAGTGTGTATTTGGAGATGGGGATATACTGAAGGGCAATCCTCAGATTTTATTATTACAAGCAGGAATCTCCAAGATACTTCTTATTCTCCGTGTAACACAGGAACTATAGGTTGTCATTTCCTGTGTGCTTACTACGCACCAGGTCACGTGGCCTGTTTTAAACAAGTGTATACTATTTAATTCTCTCTATCATCTTTCACTCCCCAGTTCTAATACATGACCAAGTCTTGAGGACCACAGCACCTAAGCTCTCATTAGCCATTCTCTCCACGTCTGCTGCCACTACATTCATTTAGGTCCTCATCTGCTTTAACAGAAACTGCTGGGTGTGCTTCCTCATTAAATTCCTGCTCTCATGTCTCAGCCCTCTTCTGATCCACACTGCTGGAGCAGGTGTCTTTATAAACTGCCAACTCTTCACGACCTCTCCAGGGCCACGGGTTCTAAACTGTGAGCCTATGAGGCCCTGCATGATACACATTTTTTGCGGGAGATGAGTTTTTTCCAAAAACTGAGTAGAGACAGATTCCATCAGATATGGAGGGCCTGGCATTTCAACAACAATGAAAATGTGCAAGACGACTCAGATAGACTTTGCAAAGTCAGACCATTATTGGATTTCTTTCTTCCCGTTACGATGCGATTTGGCGGGAAAATGCCCGATTACAAAGTGTATGTGGTCCCCGTCTGCCCTTGGATACTTCACCACTGCCCCGTCTAACCAGGCACCTGGACTCCAGGCATGGACAACTCCCAGCGTAGTGTCTTCACCTCTCCGCGACTCCTGCAAATCCTTAAAATTCAATGAGACTCAGCGCAAACATCTCCACCTCCGAAGATTTCCATGACACAAATTCTCCCCAACCAGCAGCCAGCATCCATCAGGAATTACAACCAAAAGTAGTCATGTCCTCATCTTGCTCCCACAGTGCAGGGACCATGCACTCTATGGAAGGCAGCTGGGGAGCATGGATGTTGAACAGAAGAGGCAGGAGACCCACCCGAAAGGCACACCTCAAATGCAGTGAATTTCACCACAACCCAGGGTACGGTCCTTTCCATCAGGGAAAACTGCTGATCAGACTGAAAAAGCTAAATCATACTCATTAATCTACTAAGGACCAAATGACATAAAGAGAAGTCTTTAGCCCAGCAGCTAATCAGAACAGGAAGAAATAAGAAATAAAGCATATGAAATGAGAGTGTCAACTAACTTCCTCTTGTCTTTATTATATCTAACTGAGTTACCAGGTTCTGATCCTATCTATGCCCACAGTATATCTTATTTGTATAGCTTTGTTGAAGCAACATAGATGATTTCTTTCTTTGTCTGCTCTGCTTTGATAAATAATTTTCAAAAAGCCCAATTCTTTTATTCCTTTTCCTTCTCATTTTAATCATCATAAAGACATATTTTCACCACATCAGGAAATGAGTAAACGTGCTTAACAGCACTAAGGAAATATGCAAAGTGCTAATGTTTCGGAGGCCAAGAAGGATTTTTAACACATTGTCATCATCTGATTTATCTCCTGAAAATAAAAATTGAGTGAGTGTATACCAGGAAGAATATTTTAGTGGGTAAATATATATATATACTAGAGGCCTGGTGCACAAAATTTGTGCATGGGGGAGGGGGCTGGGCACCTCTCAGCCCAACCTGCCACGTCTCACACTCTGGGACCCCTTAGTGGATGTCCTACTAATGGCCACAGCCTGGCAGCAGAGGCTCAGAGAAGGCGAAGTGTGTGTGTGTGTCCGCCAGGGGCCTGCCCCCAGCTGCACTGTGGAGGCTCAGAGCAGGCGCCCCATGTTGTTCTCTCCCTTGAGCTGTGGCCAGGGCTGGGTGCTGCCTGCCGGCCACGCTTGCCTGCTCCCAGATCACTGTGGTGACCAAGGAGCAGGCCCTGCTGCTTGCTGCCTGCGGGCTGTACATGCCTGCTCGCGACCCAGATGGCAGCGGCGACCAGGAACAAGGTCCAGCTGCTTGGCCCTGCCCGCATGTGCCTCCTCACGACCCAGATCGCAGCAGTGACCGTGAGCAAGGCCCTGCTGCTTGGGCCTGCCCGTGCTGTGCCTGGCCGTGATCTGGATCGTGGCAGCAAATGGTAGCAGGCCCTGCTGGGGCCTGCCTACTGGCGGTGCTTACCTGCTGGAGGGCAGCTGCTCATGGATTGCCAAGGCAATGCCTGCTGGGCTCACGTTGCCAGGGTGACGCTGCCAGAGTTCTGCCCGCCCGCCATCTTTGTCGCAGAATGATTAATTTGCATATTACTCTTTTATTAGAGAGGATAATGTATATATATTATGTATATAATCCACCTTACTCAAGCTCTTCCTAATTTATTCCAAGAAATTATGTACTCAAATGAAACTAGTTACTATGTTTATTGAAAATAAACAAAAGTCAGCATTTCAGCAGTCACACACATGAAGACTATTTCTTTTTCCTGAGCTGTGTTTAGCACCCAATAATTCAAAACATCTTAGGTTAACACTTTGGATTATTATCTGTTGATTGCCACCAGCTCTAATTTTATATCACCAACGGAGAAATCACTGGAAATTTTTTAATGAAAGTATACATTTCAGTGCTTCATTATCAAGTTACTTCAGCGGACAATTGTTTTGGCTTATAACACCGACAGTGATGGCTGAGTCCAAAGCCTTGCTTAGAACCATAGCCAATCTCTAGTCAGAATGCAAATGCAAAATTCAATTACCTCCAAGCTAGAAAAAAAAAGTCTTTACAAAAGGAAGAAATGGGAACATTAAATTCTAACAAATGGGACATGAGGAAGCTTCATCAGAGCAAAATTAACAATTGCCTCAGCCCCACAGTGTGGCGCTGTGACTTGGATAATGGTAAACATGGGTAGACAACACAGTAGACAAAGGCTGTCCGGAATTAGGAAAGCTACTGACTCTGCACTGACCACCAGCACTCAAGGGATTGTGGTCAAATATCCAGCAAGCCAGCTGGGCCAGGAATGCATCTCAGAACATCTATGATTAAACAGTTGTCAATGACTGTTTCTGCATGCCCCATTACTCACATATGCTTTCTTCCAACTCTTATGGATATGGAAAAAATAATGTGACACTGGGTAATCTCTTAGATGGGCATGTACACAGAGAATCCTTCTAAAAATGCCATTCCTCAGTAAGAGGCATGTATCTGAAATAGTCAATGCTCTAGAGAGCAAACAACAAGGACACAGATCTTTCCTGCTTGCCTCGTAAAGGATGCCATCAAGGGAGAGCTTAATAACTCTCCTTTCCTAAATATGCTTGCTTACTTCAAATTCTAAGATTACCAATAACAAAACGTGGAAATGCATTTCTTAAGGAGTCAAGAGATCCAGGTTCAGCAGCCAGTTTTCTCACTGGGTAACACTGGGTAACTCATTTCTTTAGACATCAGTTTTTTTCACCAGAAGAAGAAGAGAGGAATAACTAATCTGCTCTAAGATTCTCTCCAATACACAAAGCACTTAGATTTTCTGTTGGTTTGTTTTTTGTTGTTGTTAATCATCACCTTAGGATATTTCTCCATTGCTTTTTCAGAGAGAGTGAAAGGGAGGTAGGAAAGGAGGGGGGGGGGAGAGAGAGAGAGAGAGAGAGAGAGAGAGAGAGAGAGAGAGAGAGAGAGAGAAAGAAAGAAAAAAGAAAGAAAGAAAGAAAGAAAGAAAGAAAGAAAGAAAGAAAGAAAGAAAGAAGAAAGAAAGAAAGAAAGAAAGAAAGAAAGAAAGAAAGAAAGAAAGAAAGAAAGAAAGAAAGAAAGAAAGAAAAAGAAGAGAAGAGAAACATCAATGTAAGAGAGACACATCGATTGCTTGCCTCCCCCATGCATCCCAACCAGGGGTAGGGAGCGAACCACAACCCAGGTATGTGCCCTTGACAAGGAATCAAACCCAAGATCCTTTAGTCCTCAGGCTGACTCTCTAACCATTGAACAACACCAGCCAGGGCAGATTTTCTGTATTAAGAACTAGACTTCCACATTTTTAAAACAGAATAATTGCGTTAACAAAAACAGATTTTAATATATGTATTCCTGCTTCATGGAAGACTGAACTCTAAACATTCCATAAAAATAATGGCCAGTACTTTACCTTAGAATTATCCAAATGACACTTCACTATCTTCCTTAGCAATATGCTCACATATTTAAAGAAGGAAGAAGAGCCTGAATAAAATGTTATATAAATTCCTCAAAGTCCATGCTAGCTACAAGAAATGCCATTTTAACATTTGGGGAGGGAAGCAGGAAAATTCATTGATTCTCACACAGAATGAAAGCACTGAGTCTGTCCCATAGCCGAATTACTACGGAGACAGGACCAGAAGGTGAAGCCTAGACTTTGGTTTCCTCTACATCAATATTGCTCCAAAGAACCATTTCCCAAATACTGTCCTAGGAGATGCTCTGCTGGAAAGGGGCCACAAGGCCCCATGGCTGGGTGACAGTTAATTGAATCGGTTTCTCTGCTGCTGGACTTGTCAGAGCCTTGGAATGTGAATATAGATCCCATATCTCCCAGAGAAGAATAAACGGTGCATCATTACCCTGCCTTTTGCTCCCGCCCCCCACCCCCGCAGGAATACCTATCAGCCTTTCCTGAAAGAGCAAAGAAACCTCTCCTACCCACTAGAATACAAAATAAAATCCTGATGATTGCTTTCCCTCTGATTCTCACCAGCCCATCTATTTCCCCATTCACAAAATTTAAATTCCACTACTGGTTACTTGCCATCAAGAAAATATTAGATGCTAAGGTGTAGTGCACATAAAATGCTTGAATGGAAGAAAGGAATCCCCTCTTTAATTGCATTACTTACACTTTTTCCAGAGTCTGTCAAATTTACTGCATTAAAAATGAGATTAATTTTAACATTATTTCAAGCTTTTTTTGGTAGATGACATAGATATACTGCTGTGAAACTATAGTATCGCTCACCAAGAATATGGACGCAACCATCTACTTATTTCCTTCCTCACCACCCCTCCGCCTCCACACACACAGACTTAGTTTCATAATAAAACAGCTCAGGGTCAGAACAGCTGAACAATCAGAGTGTCACTCCAGCAGCTTCTCTCCATATAACCTGCAGCTTCAGGGAAGGTCAGCAGCAAAAAAAAAAAAAAGAGGAAGTGATGACTTTGAGACGTGTGTCATGAAGCAGAGCTATTTATCAATATGCCTGACAGGAATAAGGTGAGATCCCATTTCAGTGGGCCAGAATGACTGCCGTACCTCACCCTCTGAGCAAGCATGAGTATTACCAAGTTGTTATGGTAACTAAAGTGTGGCTGGTTCCATAAAACATTAGCTTTCCATCGCAGGGACTGTATTTAAAATGCAACATGATTTGGGGTCTCTGCTCCAAACGAGGCAGCAGCCGTCACCTCAACCTACAACAAGCCACTCAGAGCACATGACATGTGCCACCTGAGCAGAGCAGGGGAGCGAAGCAGCCAGGCCATAGGCCCTCACCCATTCACTCGGCCCTGCGACACCTCGACCTCAGTGACTGTCCTCCACCTGACTTCACCAGGAATAAATGCCATCCAGAAAGAAAACCAACCAGACAAAGCTCACAGGATTCACAGCTAAAAGCAGAACTCTAGGGTCAGAACAGGGGTCTCATGTCATCAACACATACAGAACGGCGTTGCTGACAGAAGCTTTGGATTCAGAGATTCAGTTTGAACACGGACCCAATACCTGGATGACCTAGAGAAAGCACCCTTTTTCACTTACGCCTGTACAGACGTGCTAAAAAAGTAGTAATTATGGAACTGTGTCATGGGTAAAGAGTAGGAGCACTGGCATCAAACAGCCTGGGTTGTCACCCTGGTCTGTGGCCAACTAGCTGCATGACTTTATATAAATTATGTAAGTTACTCGAGCTCTCTAAGCCTCGATGCCTTCAACTGCAAAATAAGAATAACACTGTCTAACGTGTGAAAGGGGAATAAGACCTGGACTTTAGTCATGTTACGATGGCCATTGTTCTGATGGTGGGAGGCATCGTTACCTAAATGGAAAACACAATGGCCCCTCCAAAGAGGGCCACATCCTTATCCCTGGAACCTGTGGATATGTTCCCTTTCACGTCGAGGGACTCTGTAGAGGTGGTCAACGAGATGATCTTGAAATGGGGAGATCATCCTAGATCCCCCAGGTGGGCTCAATGTAATCACAAGCATCCTTACAAGGGAAAGCGGAAGGCAGGAGAGTCGGAGAAGGAGGGGATGCAATATGAGCGCAGAGGACAGAGAGATTTGAAGATGACGGGCCACTGGCTTTGAAGATGGAGGAGGGGACCATGATGCAGGGATTTGGGCAGCTTCTAAAAGCTGGAAAAGAAAGCGGATTCTCCCCTACAGCCTCCAGGAGGAACCCAGCCCTGCTGACAGCTTGGTATTAGGACTTTTGACCTCCAAAACTCTAAGAAGTTTGTTACCTTCTAAATTTACAACTATAAATGTATGTTGTTTTAAGCTACTACATTGGTGGTAATTTGTTGCAGGCAAATGAGATACTAATACACTGCTTTATGGGAAGGTACGTGAGAAATGTAGGCCCTGAACAAATAATGGCTATTGCGTTATGTTAGATAGATACCAGTGACTAAGGAGACTCCATGCCACTCAGAGAAACCATAGTCACCTAGCATTCCATCACACCTGATGCCTGTCACCTGTAGCGACCTGTGTGCCTCCTACCTCATACCAACCAGTTACAGGTAGATATCATCCTCTAATATCATATTCCTTCTATGATAATTGCATCTGAAACAGTATGGATAACTAAATAAACCAGGTGGGGACATACCATCAACCAAGAACACCTGAATTCCAAAGATGAGCAAACCTAGACAGAAATCAGCCCCAGGCAGTCATGACCCTCAAAGTGGAAAAAACCACAGTGCTTTGAAAAAAAGTGGCAAAAAGCATGTCTACTTGCCTCAGGTCAGGCCTAATACCACTGAGCCTGCCTATCTAATGGCATCCACAGTGAAGAACCTCTATAAGAGGCTGATCGTTGAGAATGGCTGAGGCACAAAAATTCAAGAGCCTGCCTAGTCAATAATGAGGGAAAACACAAAACTGGGGAGTCATAAAAGATGGTTTCTCCCTGCTCCTGGTCCGGCTAATGTTCAGTATTGCCAGAGGATTATAGTCACTCTTAGCAGTGTGTCTGCAGCGCATCAGTGATGTGGGGTGGGGGTGTTGACTTCATTCCTCCGCAAGGAGGTTGGATGTGATAAACCCAGAGGAGAAGGGGCTTCAGCTGTGACTAGGGTGATCTTAGAAGTGACACTGCCAAGTCACGTGCAGGAAGATGGATGGGATGTCTGCAATAAAGAGACTGGGAAGAGAAAAAACACAGCGGAGACACAAGGGGACAGAGAACATATGATAGAATCAATTAATTATACACACTGGGGAAATTCAGAGGCAAGTCAGGGCTGTTACTTCCCCCAAGTACCTTCATTTCCTCCCCCCAAACACTCTTACTTTTATACTGTGTCCGACCTAGCAGCTCTTAATGATGATGGAGGCTCAGGGAACAACTTGATCACTTTCCTGGGCACACAGAAGAATTCTTGATTTGATATCTTGATTTGAAGGTTACATCTATGTTCCCACCCTTACATTTATGGTCTATAGGTTCAGGTCTTTCAAACAAGAAACAACAAAAAGGTTAGAAAAAAATAAAATTCACCCAAGTTCCTACTCCAGATGGGAAGATAAAATATGAGTTAAAAGAGGAAAGGCACATCCAAGAAGATGAAGCCCAGAAGCCTTTTATCTTAGGAGAGAGTACATCCTGTTTCTTCTACTAGGACTTGCATTTGCCTGATATTTTCTGGGATCCCAGCGGAGGGCAGATGACGGGTGGAATACACTCATGGAATATGGAGTGGCCCCTCAGGATCTTTGAATGGAGTGTGTGTGGAAGGGAGGGTAGAGACTTGGAATCCTGCCTCTGCCCATGCTTCAAAAGGAAGCTGCTTCCTTTGTACATTTGGGGTTTCTTGGGGAGAGGGGGAAAGTGCTTAAAATCATTTAATCTAATCCAACCATCTAAGTCCACCAACAAACATAAAGAAGTGAACCGGTTTGCCCAGGGCAGTCCAGGCTCATGCCTGGTGGCCCACTATCATTTTGAATAGCATCTCCCCAACACGACAGTATAATCACCTAAGCCAGCGATATTACAGATCTGTCTACGGTCCTGTGCTCTTGGGTGGTTCAGCCAGTACCAGAACATGTTTCCTAAGATTCTGTCTAGTGCTTAGTACCATTCCCTTATCTGACATAAAATATTTTGTTTGCTTTTGGTTTTTATTTGTTTCACCAAAATGAGGGGGGAGGGGAATTCACAATAGCCTAATTACAGGCATGGGGAAAACGGAAATGGTCACTGGATATTTTTCCTTATATTATACCACACTGGTTCTTTGCCTTGGGTACTAATCAAACTCCATAGAGTCTGTTTGTATGACGCTTTTGAAAAGTTATGCGAGACTGTGGGACTTTCTTTTAGTTGAGTTGTGACTTAAGTTGAGGTATAAAAATTGTTGGGAAATGACCCAGAGACATGGACCAAATGATTCCTAATTTAAACAGGAACCTTAGTTCTAGAGTTTCAATTTTACTTATTTTGGGGGCAATGTAAACAATGCAAAAATTATAAAATTGAATGCAAAATCCACATTCACTTTTAATATGAAATGTGAGCTTTCAGAGCAATTTCCTACTTGTTTCCATAAACCATACCTATAAAGCGTAGGACCTGCGTTTACAGTCTTCTTCCACGCTGAGGAGTGCGAACTGATGCGCATCTCTGTAGCTGTGCCATGACCACTCTGTAGCTGGTGCCCCTGACCTGTCACAGTCGGATTATCGCCTTCTAGAATGACCTCATTTGTTTATTGAGCATCCCCTTATTGTGTGCCTTCCTGGAAAGGGCTCTGCCTTTTCTTCCAACCCTTACAACCAAGTCCCATTTGGGCCACTAACATCCAAACAGGACTTCTTGCCAGCAAGTGGAGAGAGAGACTTCTGAAACTCACACAAGATGAGACTATGCATTGCCCTGGAAATACGGACCCAGCCACCTCACCTCAGCACAGTCATCCTGCTTCCATAGCTGCAGGCCTGCCTAGAAAATGCAAATGCAGGAAAAAAAGAACAGGATTATGACAAGCCTCTTATCAGGATACTCCCAATACCACCCTGAATTGTTGACTTGAGAAATTCTTGTCACTCACTGGTATCTTCCTAAGGCTCAGATGAAAACTTTCTGGTGACAAAAGAAAAACTAAATGGTAGAAGCAGGCAGTAAACAATGGAGCAGTGATGAGAAAAGCTGCAGCACATCTTCCAATAGTCCCCAAATCTGAGCAATATGCTATTTTTCAACACTTGCAGCTTTAAAAAAAAAATATTGCTTATGCTCAGTGTAATATATACTCATTGAGATACAACCGAGACTGCACTGTAAGTAGAAAGATAAACAGATTATTTCACCTTGGCAATCGCATTACTTTTGAATTTCCTTTTATTAAATGCAAAGATCTGTAAGGAAACACCTGCATTCCTGTCTCCACTCCAGCACTAACCTGTATGCCAACCTCTTAACTTCACTGAGCCTCAACAAGATGAAAACATCTACTACTAACTTGGTAGAACTGTACAGGTTAGGGTCTCTGAGAAACATCTAGAGCCACACACAAGTATATGGCCCTAAAGAAGGACCATGAGGAGGTTGAACACTCTTTCTAAGAGGGCCAGGAAACTTCCCTATGACAAGCTGATGATGTCGCCAGGGGGAAAGGTTGTGCGCTTGGCCTCCTGAGCCTTGGGCCACCTGGAAGGCTAGGAGAGAAAGAGGTCAATGCAGAAAGGAAAACATAGAGGTCAGAGGGTTTAATGGCAGAGATACAGGGGGGAGGCAATGCCAAATTAATTTTCTTTCCTAAACACAAATGTCCCCATAGTCTTCCTAAAGTAATGAGCAACTATTTCACACTTTCACTTTGATAGCATGGTTTCCTCAAAGGATTATTTTGGTGGGGGGTAGGGAGAGAGGGTAGAGGACATTCAGGGTGTATGTACACTTATGCAATTGTTCCTCCCCAGTCATTTCTTTTTTTTTGCAGGAAAAGCTGATCTGCTTTATGTAATTAGCTGATTAAAGGTGGTATTTGATTGAACCCAAGCATAGAAAGCGATCCTGAGCTGATTGAAGGACACATTCAAACCCTTTGGTTGACAATGTCTGTGTTGAAGATAATATATCTTCACCTGAGGAGGGAATAAGCATTCCTATTGAAACAACCCACCACCTTTAATAATGTATTTGTTTATTCCAGGGGCAGATTTTCTTAGTCTCTTTCGAGAATGAAATAACATGATGATACTTTAAATCAAACACTCCTGAAGAAAGTGAGAGAATCACCCACAACGATCACTTTCAGTGAGAATGGAAACAAAAAACCTCACACCTGACTCACTATGAGGTAAGAGACTGCATCATGTAACTTTAATTCCCCATCACTGCTGACTGTGCAGAAGAAGCCTGTGTCAAAGATGAGACACACTGTCGCCAAAACACAGGCAGAAGGGAATGTTTGCAGGATAGTTCCTTCCGTCCCTGCCTCCCTAATAAAATAAACAGATCATGTCTTTGTGCCCCTGCAACTGTCATTATTGATTTCAAAATATGTACGGCTTCTCTCAGTGTTGGCGTGCTACCATGGTGAGAGCACCACAGAGGCAGTGAGTAACAGGACCCCAGGCCATTGCCTTAGCAATGACATGCCTTTCTTAATTACAGATGTCAATTCAAAAGTCTAGACATTAGTAAAGCTGTGTTCTAATTCTACTCTACCACTAATGACTTGTGTGAATGCAGATAAACCATGGACCTTTACTCCAAGTCTCAGTTTCGTTACCTATAAACTGGGGGCAGATGCATGTACTATGTACCTTCCCAACGTGAAACCATCACATGCTAAAGTACTTCAGAAAAATCAAGAGAACTATGTAAAGGCAACAATACAATGAATACCAGATAGGTCTTTAACATGAAATTGCCACAGGAACAGGAAACTATCCTTTCTTAGCCTTCATAGAGATTTTCTCTAACCCAATTTGTAGAAAGAAGAAATGATTTACTGTATCTCATGCACTTTAAGTGCTACCATTTTTTAACTTGTTTTAAGAGAGTAGAAAATAGAATTTGAGCACTCTCAGTCATCAGGCCTTAGGGACTCTTCTATTAGCTCTCCAAGATGGTCTAACCCTGGCCATGGGCGATTTTAATTTACCCCCTATTGTTACAGCTAGCTGTCATGGAGACTAAGTCCTCGGTCAAATCAATCAGGCCCTCATGCGGAATAAAACCACTTTGAACCGGCAGCAAATGAATCTGGTTTAAAAGTCAGATAAACTTACAAGAAAGGAACAAAAAAAGGACAGTTGGCTGTTATACCATGTCACTGCACCTCCTCATACATAACGCTAATCAATGAGCAGTGAGCTGTCAGAACTTGACCATTTGGCTTGCTCACTGGGAAGCTTCCAAAGCCTCCTCCCCAGCATGCAGCTGTGAACGGCGTTTCTACTAGAAACAGACGCTGGCACTTCAATTCTTCCATCCCCTCTACTTTACCCTCCTCCATCCAGCAAACCAGCAAAACTTTCATACCTGCACAAAAGCAGACTTTACACAACTTAGCTGCATAGACACACACACACACACACACAATCTGTATAACTAGGATCGTGAGCATAAAACCATTTGCCTACATGGTGTTCTTATCATACCCAAAGACGTGAGCACATTTGGAGGCTAAACATAAATGGGATTATTTGCTGAGCATGGCAGGAGGAAAAATAAAATGTGGTACTCACAATTAGAACCCAGCCAATTTATTGTCTGCTGCCTGGGTGCTGAATTTCAATCTATTATTTTGATGTAACACGGGAACGCATGCACACACACACACACACACACACTGAATATACAACACAAATTATATTACACAGTAAGCAGAGAAAACATATAATAAAATCTTTTTCTGTCCACAAGGTCATCCTTGTAATTCATGGAATTCACTTAATCCTGCGGCCCAATTCAATATGTCCTCCTTTACAAAGAGATCTATACTGCTGAGGATCCTAATGAGGGCCCTCGGAGGGGGTTCAGAATGCACAGGAGAAACCAACTATAGCATGGCCACTGGTAAATTGCTTCTTTTGGGTAACATGCAAAAGGGGCATTTTTCTCATTTAAATATATTTTAAAGGGCAATAAATTGCTTTATCAAAAAATTAAAGTGCAACTCTAAGCAAAAAAGTTAAGCTAATAATATGTGTGAGAGGTTAATCTTTTAGGTTTAGATCTATAATTTACCACCCTCTTCTTTTTCATCCACTGAACCAACTCATCATTAAAATCTTCTCTAGACAGTGTCTTCCTTCAATGCTTGTGGTTCACAGGACTGAAAGAACAACAATTATTCTTCATTCAATCCTTAGTAACTGCTAAGCAAAAAGGACCAACATCTGACTTCACCTTTCTATTATATTTGACATTTACAAACATTTAAAAGTCCTGTTATTTACATTAATCAGATAAAATAGAATGTTTCACTATTAATTGGAAAATAGCCAAATTAAAACTACTCCCCCATCTAAAAATATATCATGGTTATTATCTTAAAATATTGCTACAGTAATAGCGAGATAATTCAAAAACACCTTTTTAATAGTAAAATTATCAATTAATAAAACCACAGATATACTTGAAGTATCAGTCTATCTCCCCATCTTATAAAAACATTTTTTCTAATGAAAAGACCATATATATATATATATATATATATATATATATATATATATATATATATAGGTTTATAAGAGTTCTCATATTGTTGGAATGCTTTTGCTCATGAAAATACTTTGTACTCGCTAATGCATACATTTTTACCAGCTGAAGCACCAAATCTGTGTCTTGTTCTGTTCTGAAAATTTTTATTACATATAAGTGGTCATTATTAGCTGAACCATTATATGTAGGTATGAATGTGAAGGGTTTTCAAGTGAATGTTCACACACATAGTTTTTTGGTTATCCACATCTCACTGATAATGATTTGGCCTTAAAGCCAGCGGAAGCAAGGGCAGATCTTCACACCATTTTGGCGCCCCAGGTTCCACTCATGGCTCTGGACTAAGACATTCCCTGTTTTGGGCAGAGGGCCTTCCGTGCTGATCCCACCTTTACTTATATTGGGACACAATAATGCTGCGGGACGGATTTCAGTAACCTCAGCCTACTCTGCTGGTCCAGGCAGGGTGTCACACACAGTGTTGCCACACAAGCAATGCATTTTTTCATTTCTACCACATCTCATTTTCTGATGATCCTTCCTCCGGCAGGTAAATGAGACAATCTCTAATTTCAAGAAATAACTTAAGATGCAGCTTACGGCTGTCGGCCTTTATTATTAAGTTGAAATAATACACACTATAATTGGCTTTTAAGGACCCTTTTAATTCCCTCATTGCCAAGCTCTTATTGGACATCTAGTCTCTGTCCTTCATAAAATCAGAATGCACAGTAAATATATACTTAATTATCATATAGGTACTATAATAGCTGAGGTCTTTAGCAACAATAGCCCACATAATGCTCACACATCACTTCTAACAGTGAGGCAACTATCATTCCCACTTTACAGAAGAAGAACTGAGCTGTGAAGTTCCATAATTTGTCCACACTCACACAGCCTATAATAAGTGTTACCATACTAGGAAGGCACAGCTCTTAGCTGACACGGTATTGCTTCTGCACTGAAGAATTTTATATTAAGATATTATAATCCTGGTATCTGCTCTCCAAAAAAAATTAAACATATGGCATCCCTGTTTAACATTCTTCAATGATCACTGATACTTTCAGAGTAAAATATAATCTCCTGGATCTAGAATTTATCGTTTCTGGGCTGCTTCCCTTTCCAGCGTCATCATGATGCACCTGTCCCATGCATACATTTTTGCTCATAATGACAGATTGTTCCCCAACTTTTCATGTTCCCTATATCTCTGGGACTAGCAGAATCACATCGTGAAACATCCTACTCCATTTTGCCCATCTGGCAGGTTCCCACTCATCTTTAATGACTCAGTTCAAGCATCTCCTCTCTGGGCATCCTTCCCCAACACCCACTTTTCTCTCCCATGCACCTTCTTCAGACATTTAATCTCAGCCTCTCACTAGCAGTGACCTCATCAAGAGCAACAACTTTGTCATCCTTGTCTTTTCACCAATAGACATGGTTCAAGAATAAGCAAAGGAGCAAATGCGTAAGTGGTATTAGTGAGTTGAACGACATCCCCTACCTCCATACAAGCTCTGGGATTTTAGTTCTGTGGCTGGCAAGACTGAACAACTATAAAGATGTGATTTACGAAGACAAATTTCAATGTCTCAAAAAAAGACTTAAAAAACTCAAGATGGAAATTTTTGTACAGAAACTATATCTGTTAGCAGAGGGGCAAAGTAGAAAGGGCATGACACTGGCAGGACACCACAAATAGTTCCCAAGAGCTGGAATGTGAAATGAAGATGGCCAGATGTCAGAGGAGGCAGGGACCAATCCTATAGTCCCTTATGCCACGGAGCAGATTGAACTTTGCTTGAGTAGTTTACTGCCCCATTTCCCAGCTAGAAAATCCGTCCTCAATTGGGGCATGCCTAGATGCTACCCTTCATTGTTCATATGCCACCTGTCCTGGTTCAAATGCCATTTGCTCTATAAAGCTTTCTGCCTTTCCCCATCCAGAAGGAGTCTTCTCGATGGATACTTGTCCTTGGCTACAGAACTTACTACTTTTTCCTTTGTACAAGTCTTATCTACCTGCTACACATTAAGGGCAACTTTTCTCCCCACTCACCCCCAACACATAACCGACACTGTGGTGTGAAAAATAAGATACTCTCTAGATTCTGAAACTACTTTAAATATATATTTCAACTAAAATTCAGTAAAGTCAATGGACATTAAAGAAAATTATGAATATGTGTCATAGCAATTCCACGATAAATTTGAAATAAGATAATTCTTCTTCAGAGTTCCCCATGTGTTAGATTTTTATTTGGGCCTTGATTCAGATCAAACTATTTAAAACTTTGCATAAATAGTCACCACATTATTGATTATATAGACATGAGGTCTCAAAAAAGTCACCTGTCTAGAGCAAGTTGTAAAGTTGTATTTGAGTTACAGTCACTTTTGTCCAAAGCTAAGAAAACATATCAAACACATCGTTCTGAAAATGGTGGTGAGGGAAGAAGTTTGAACTCACACATTTGGTCATAAATTATAGCTCAAAATCTACCAGATTTTCTAGAAAATGAAGGAAAAACAAGAACATGCCACACATGAAGTTTGCCAGGCAGAGTAAGACTCTGAGGTGATACTATATGAAGGGCTCAAGCTGTAAAGCACTATGCAAATGCACATTGGTCCTTGTTGATTGTGTTTATTATCAGGTAGCTGTATCCTGCTCGCGGACTTTGAACAAATCAATAGGACAATTGATGTTTCTGAAGATTCAGCTACAATTCAAGGACAGTGCAACGGACATGCTTGAAGTTAGCATTTTAATTTGAATCAGAGCTAGTGTCATCATTCTGAAGTATTTCACTGAAAGCAAAACCTTTAAAAAATGAGTCAGAGAACTATAATCACTTCATAATAATGGAATATACTACAAAGGTGCAGCATCACAAGAAAATAAATACTGTATTTTTAGTGTCAACTGTTGCCCTGTATTCTAAAATATGCTTTATAGTTTGTGGCATATTTTCTGCAAAACTTTCTATATGTAGACTTTGCCCTGGATTCTACCATGAGAAGGAGCAAAATATGGATATTTCTTCCTCACTTAAACTTTTAATGTAATTAAATGATTGACAATGAGGTACCTGGCTGAGCCCTAGGGTATCAGCCTTTCTGTGGTGAGACACCCATTCCAAATCCCACTTCCCTTGGGCCACATGCACTGTAGAGAGCTGGGTTATTGGGGGAGGATTGCTGGCAGCCAGAAGGAAGAGGCAAGAGGGAAGGACGATAGGAAACAGCCACTTAATAAATGCAATCAACAATGGCCAATGTGCATTTGCAGAGTACTTCACAGCTTGTTCCCCTTCATATATTATCACCTTCAGCTGACTCACTGTGAGTTCATGCTCAGCCAAAGTGGCCAGAGCCATTACCATCTTCAACCAGTGTCAGATCCATAAAAGATATGGAAGTGGATAGAAATAATTCAGCAAAGGCTCATATATTAAGATTGTAACAATCAGCAAGCTTTCTTCTAAGGGGCTCTTCTTCCCATAATTAAAAATCTAAACACCTGAGATCATCCATCAGATTAAAATATCAAGATTCCGGATTCCGTCTACCTGCCCACAATCCCTAAATGCAACTCATAATCCCAAAAGCTCTAAAAATCCAAAGGTTTTTCAGACTGGACCTGAAGGAAAAGTATAGTCATTATGTCAGTGTATTCGTTTTCCACAGCTGCCATAAAAATTTACCACAAATTATTAAACACTTAAACTAACACATTTACTACCTTCCAGTCCTGAGTTCAGAAGGACAACCGAGATCTCGCTGGGCTAAAACCAGTGTCAGCAGGATCACATCCTTTTCTGGAGGCTCTAGGTGGAACCCGTTGCCCGCCTTTCCCAGCTTCTAGAGGCCGCCTGCATCGCACTTCTTCACCCAGGACCCCCTTCCTCAATTTTCAAAAGGCAGCAAGGTAGAACCTCTGTGACCCTGTTTCTATCCTCGCATCTCCCACTTATTCTGAATATTCATGGATTTTCTTATAGAAATAGTCCTATGTTTAACCAAAAGATGCTTCCCTAGACCACAATGATAATGTGTGTGTGTACATATACACACATATATGCATATTCTATTCTTTTTCTAAAATATGAAAAAAATCCAAATTCAGAAATATTCTTATCCAGAGAGTTTCATACACAAGACTGTGACCTGTACCGTGATTTATCCATCCCGGTAATCTCTTCCTCCTCAACAGAGGCACTCTGTCCACACCTTCAAGGAGTAACTGCTCTGCTAATAGGTAGGATCTAAAAACAATGACTGGACCTTAAAAATAGTGGGCAGGGTTGCTGTGCTTCAAAGAGCACAAAACCAAGGCCTACTCCCTCTCCTCTCTCCTTCGAATTCCTAGTCTGATATGGCTGTTAAATTGTGGCGCATGCCCATTTCTTTCTCTTTTTGACTTCCTTCCTAAGAGTGCATCAAGACTCCGAATATCTGTATTTGGACTCCAGCCTAAAGTATGCGCTCCAAGCCACCTTTTTCCAAAGAGCCCTGAATCAGGGGTAACTGGCAGCATCTCAAGCTTTTAATGAAGAGGTCCTCTGGTTACGGCCGGCCGCCACTGCCTGCGTAAATCTTCCCTGGGGGCCCTGTCAGGCCAGATCCAGGTATTTCCTGGGTCCTTAACATACTGCTATCAAAATCCCACCTCAGTGCTTAAAATAAACAGTGAACAAGCACAAATATCAGGAAGTTCGATTAAAAGTTCATGAATGCATTTCCATTCTGACAGGGGAAAATATGTGTTTCCAAAGTATGATGCATTTATTTATTTGCCCCATGGGGAATACACTGAAGAGACATTAGTAGTCAGCTGGTGAAAAAGCAAAAAGCCATAGGTAATAGCATAATTTCTAATGCAACTTCCTGTGACATTATGGACAGTTTATCTGCTGTAGACAGAAAAGCCTTTGTGGTTACTGAGGTCCTATATAGGAAGCTTTGGAAAGAGCATTAGCATTCATTAACAATGTAGGACTCAGGATACCTCTCAATTATGGAAACATAAGTCAACCCGACCTTGTGTTGAGAGACTCTGACCATAATAAATTGAAAAGTCTAGCAATAATAGCTAAACACTCTGAAAAATAAAAAATAAAACTAAATAAATTAAATACAATCCAGCTTCCTCCAGGGCATGGATCCCATCTTACTCATTTCTGTGCCACGTGATCCTCGGCACAATGAGGAAGGCAATTAATACAGCTACAACATATATTTAGGTTTAAACGTCACATTTACTTCATGGGGTGAATTAATGCCATGCTAAATTTGCAAAGTGCATAAAACAGTACACGAGAGGGGACACGTTAACACATTATCCAGCAAATACACAAGAACATGCTGATCAAAAGACATCTAAGAAAGCACTCCCAGCCTCTATATAATCCTCCATATATCCTTTCACCAGGCACTAGGAGTGGTTTAGCGTCTACGTATTTCATGAAGAGCATTCTCAATTCTAAGGGTAATTTTTATTGCACTTTGTGCTCAAACATAAAAATATCAAAAAGAACTAGTAGCTTCATTAACTTTCTCCTGAGGCTTGTGAGCCAACTCCTTTGTGATATCCCAAAAACTAATTTCTGAATGAGTGCTTATTGGTTTTCCCAAACCCTCCCAGGTAATGCTTGTTCAAATAGCAAATGTATGTGCCCAGAATCAAAAAGAAAAAAAATCACTTTCAATTCCCAAAGAGCATGGCATTGGTGCAGGTCAGTGAACACATGACTGTTTTGCACCAAAATAATCAGGGATTTGAAAAAATTCTCAGGAGCAAGAATCTTATTAGTTACTCTGTCAAACCAATTAAATAGCAAAAGTACTAAAACCTTATGCTAATAGTTCCTTTATGAAAAGGACCTAATATTCACAGAATCTAAAGGCTCAAAAACCTTACTTCTTAGTATCCTCCAAGACTCTTCGCACCTATACATAAGATTCAATGATCTTTTCAAGTTTTTATAGGATGATAATTTATATATATATAAAATTAAACACATTTATGAAAGAAAAAGTGAGGCTATTGTCCTTTTTTAGTTTTCTGACCCAAACCATTTTAGATGTACTAAAACTTTGTACTTAATATAGAATCTATTCTGCTGTGGCAGAAAGACCAAAAAAACTAAGCGACGATTTGAAGAAGTGGAGAAATCACAGTTTTAATAACACGCACAGACTCTGGGGTTGTCCCAAATCAGAGTGTGGAAACATGGGGAATCTTGCCTTATAACTACCTCTCGAGTTCATTGTTTTGCAAATATGCTCCCTCCCACGAGGCCCTGGAGGAAGTGCAACTCTTCATCTTCCCTTCCCCGAGGTGTTCCAAGGTTTGGCGCCAAAACAAAGCCCCTGCTCTCCAGCAGGATAGGGCTTTGTTCAGTTTTATGGCCTGACATTCCTTGCAAGACCAGCTTCCTCCTCATTACCTGCAATAATATCCAGTTTTTATATTCTATTAAACTTATAATAGAACAATGAGAAAAATGGACTGACATATATAATCTAGAACCCTGCTGAAGCAGGGAAAACTAGCAATATACACAAAAGGCCAAAGTTTGGCTACATTAGGCAAATTTCTCCTTATTTGGAGCCTTTTATATTTGTGGCACTTTAATCTTACCTAGTTCAGTGGGTAACATAAGAATAGCTTCTAGTAATAAAAGCCTAAATCATAAAGACCTTTCTGTATGTGTGTTTGGGAGATGGGACTATTTTTTGGGTGGTTACCTGAAAATAAACTATGATACTATGCCAAAGTTTACCCACATATCAGCCAAAAAAAAGTCCCTGTCCTCAATCTCCAGCCCCAGCTTTCATTCAAAATTCCGCGACATCTGAATTTTTAACAGATACATTGCCAAAAGGAAGGGTTGGGATTGGTTCCAGGTTAGCCACTAATGGGGAACATCATGTCTTCTGCCCTCATTTAATTATGGATAATGTCCACGAAAGATTCATTCTGATGAGTTAAACGTATAAAAGACCAGCAATTCCCTGTGGTAAGATTTAAACAGCATTCTGTCAATGAACACTCTATTAACTGGCACTTCTACCTATCTACATGAAAATAAAAACTAGTATTTGTAACAACAACTCTGAGGGAGTTTAAAGTTTTTGCATTGCTGCTACATAACAAATTACTCCAAAAGTTAGCAGTTTCAAAGAAAACACATGCAACGACTCAAGACCGTTCCTGAGGTTATTCAGAAGCAGCTTGGCTAGGTGATTCTGGCTTGTGGTCTCTGAGGACACCGTCAGTATGTTACACTGCAGTCATCTGAAGACCTTACCAGGGCCCAAAAGGCCCTCTTCCAAGGTGGTTCCTGCATATGGCTAATAAATTGGAATTGGCTACTAATGGCCTCACTTCCTGGCCACATGACCCCCTATGGGCAGCTTGAGTGTCCTCACTACACGGCATCAGGCTTCCCCCAAAGTAAGACATCCAAGTGATCAAGGTGAAAGTGGCCAAGTCTTTTATGACTTAGGCTCAGAAGTCACACACCGTCACATCAGCCAGATTCCATCGGACACCCACAGCACCCTGGTGTAATGTGGGAGGGGATTTCACAAGGGCACACAGAGCAATGGCAAGGATTGCTGGGGTCCATGGTGCATTGTGGAGGCTGGCGATTGCAATCTTGAGAGAAGCTTCCGAATGAAAGAATGATTAACATTCAGTGTTGTTTTAGAAGTTTATTTTAGCCCAATTAGAAAATTATTCTTAGATATGATAACATGGTGATTACTCAGGCCACTGGATTACATCCTATAAACTCTGTAGGGGAGCCCTGGCCAGGTGACGCAGTTGGTTGGAGTGTTGTCCTGGACAGCAAAAAAGTTTCGGGTTCAATCCCAGTCAGGACACATACCTAGGTTTCAGGTTTGGGGGAGAAACTTAATAAATGTCTGATGAACCAAACTAATCCCAGATTTTTTAACCCTGACATTACAATTGCTCAGTTCCAACCTATTTCTCATACATCATTTTGTGTATGTTATCTTACTGACTTGCCAGTAAGTGTTGAATCATAATTTAATATCATTTTAGTAACAATATTATTGATAGTAGTATCAATGTTATTTGAAAAGCAGATACTCTAAATCCTCAAAACCATTGGAAATGAGAATTTCCATGGCCAGAAAATCACAGAATTAAAAGGGATCTTAAGAGGCTACCTAATTTGTCAAAGCTGAAAGTTTGGTCCATGGGAAATCCATCAACACCATCCTTTCTACTGCTGTGTTCACTCAGAACTTTCCACAATAAATAAAAAATTAAAGATGTATATAAATCCATACTTTCATTTTGCAGATGAGGACATCCCCTCCATGTGTGAAGAGAGTTACCTATTCAATGTAGCTCTTAATATCAAAACTCACAAAGGAAAGAGAAAAGGCAAGGATGAGACACCACATTTTTAAATGACTTCTCATCCATGAAATATTAAGTGACTTCACACAAAAATTATTCAGCAAAACTTGTGGTTTTGAGAACACATTAGACTAATAGTAGGCAGTTGTAGCTTATGAGTACACAACACTATAATACTAAAGATAAAGGTTTTATGTTTGTCAGGTGTTTTGTTGTTGTTTTTTTTACCTGATGCATTACTACTGTAGCTAATCCTGAGTTAGAGTTTCAATGGAGAAAACTCCATGGATAATATTGATACTGCATATAAAAAAGGTTAAGATAAGACTTGCTGGAAACTGTAACAATGGATCCCCTTCTAAACAAATCTATTCTTATATCCCAGGCACCTGGTCATTTTTCAGTTTGAGGATTCAGGGGAAAAGCTCCGGAGGGTAGGGAGAGGGGAATGAAGAAGGTGGCACAGCTCCTATGTGGACAGGTACTATGGTTCACATTGAGATGTGGAAGGAAAAAGAAGTCTAAACAGAAAAATAACTGTGGCCTTCTGATACATGTCAACAATAGCAGTAGCAAGAGCATCATGTTGGCAGTGAATTTTATGACACGCTAGGATCACACTTAAATATTATAGTAATATGTTCTCTTATTTAACCTTCACAGAAATCTTTCTCAATAACTATGTGAAAGATGGGGAAAATGGGACTCAGATTAAGAAAGTTACCAAACGTAAAATATATGCTAAGTGGCAGAGCAGGGATTCAACTTCTACTGCCCATATCCATAGAATACAGAATCTATGTCTTATAGTGCTGTGCAATTCTGCCTTCAAATGGATCAATAAGATGAGACAGCCATAGTATCTGTTCCCATTTTGATATGGCAGCATAAGAAAGTGCTCAATAATATAAATGCTTCTTTTGATTGCAAAAACTCCCAATGGTCTGACTTTGTTTTTGCAACATTAGCATACAAAAGGTACCATTTCTTTCTCAATGTTATGCCTACAAACCTACCAAAAGCCACCACATAAGGTTGGGGACTTAGATGATATTCCCCAGGAGAGAAAACTGAAAGGTGGATATGAGGCCCACAGTCCTATATATTAAATGGACTGCATATAAATCTATATAAAGGAAGATGAAAGAAATATAAAAGTTTGTTTCAGATCTTCCTGACTATACATGAGTGTTATATAAATCACTTCTTGTCAAAACATAGACTTCCCCTTCTGCCCTGGATGGGTGGCTCAGTTGGTTAGAGCATCGTTCCCTACACCAAAAAGGTTAAAGATTGCAGGTTTGATTCCTGGTCCAGGCACATACATAGGTTGCAGATTTGATCCCGGTGGGAGCAAGTACAGGTGGCAGGAGGCAATTGAAAAAAATAAAAATAAAAATAAATAAATAAATAAATAAATAAATAAATAAATATATCCCTCTCTCTCTCCCTTTCTCTCTCTCTAAAATCAATAAACATATCCTCAGATGAGGATTTTTTAAAAATTCTGATTTCCCCTTCCATTTGCAAGAAAACTAGCTCTATGTCACTGGCAGTATTTTCAGATCTTGAAATCTCTAGGTCCTCCTTAGCTCAAGAATTTACCCAAACAAGCACAACCAGCAATTGTCCCAACTGCTATCCCTCTTATGAAATGTTGCATAGATTAAAAAGTACCATTGTGCAAACATGGCAAATCTAATGCTATGAACAAGCTGCTCTTAAATCCTTTTAGGGAACATGCTTATTTTCTGGAAACACCGCTAAGTCGTTGTAAAACAACTAGATGCTCAATGCACAAAATTCGTGCAAGAGTAGGCCTTCCTTCCCCTGGCTACGGGCAGCGGTTTCCCTCTCTGGGATCAAGGCTTCCCTCTGGCTGCCAATACCTGGGACACCTCGGGCTTCGCTCCAGCCACCCTCAGGCACCTGGGACCCGGGCTTCCCTTGCAGCCCCAACTTCATCTGAAAGGTCTTCCGGAAAGATGTCCAGAAGGACATCCGGTCTAATTAGCATATTAGCAGAGGGGTCTCTCAGTTTAGTCTGCACCCTCTTGCAATCTGGGACCCCTCAGGGGATATCCAACTGCCAGTTTAGGCCCAATCCCTCAATTGGACATCCCTCTCACAATCTGGGACCACTGGCTCCTAACCTTTCACCTGCCTGCCTGATCACCCCTAACAACTCTGCCTGCCTGCCTCATTGCCCCTAACCACTCACCTGCCTGCCTCATCACCCTAACTGCCTCTGCCTGCTTGCCTCGTCACCCCTAACCACTTACCTGCCTGCCTAATCACCCCTAATTACTCACCTGACTGCCTGATCGCCCCTAACCACTCTGCCTGCCTGCCTGATCGCCCCTGCTCACCTGCCAGCCTGCCTGATCGCCCCTAACCACCTCTTCCTCGGCCCCCTGACACCACGGCTTTGTCCGGAAGAACAACCAGAATGACGGCTGTCTGATCTAATTAACATGTTATGCTTTTATTATAATAGATAGTAAATATAAAATTTTAAAGGACTGGAGCTTTTCCTTTCAGTTTTCTTGTTTGTGGGCTTGCTTTTTATGACCATTGGGTTATATAACCAACTAGAGGCCAAGTGCACAAAATTTGTGCATGAGGCAGGGGGTGCCCTCAGCCCTGCCTACACCCTCTCCAACCCAGAACCCCTCGAGGTATGTCTGACGGCAGGTTTAGACCCGATCCTGGGATCCTGGAATCGGGCCTAAACCTGCCATCAGACATCCCTCTCACAATCTGAGACCACTGGCTCCTAACTGCTCACCTACCTGCCAGCCTGATCACCCCTAACTGACTCCCCTTGCTGGCCTGATAACCCCCAACTGCTTCCTCTGCCGGTCTATTCACCTCCAACTGTCCTGCCCTCACTGGCCTGGTCATCCCCAACTGCCCCCCCCCCCTACGGGCCTAGTCGCCCCATGCAGCCTGCTGCTCGGTCATTTAGTCGCCCCTCACTGACCCCCACGCTGGCCTAATCGCCCCATGTAGTCTGTTTGGTCGTCCATTCAGTTGTGATGGTCACTTAGGCTTTTATATATAGAGATTTAAACGATGGACTAAATTCAGAATCCATGCTACTTCAGGGCTTGTCCTGAGACTTCATCTGGGACAGAGAAGTATGAAGACCAGTGGAAAGAAATATTACCACCAGAGACTTTTATCAGATACTATTGTTAACATTCAGACTTGGAAGGAAAAATGAAGCCTGAGAAAAAGGGTTGCCCTGGGGATTTCTTCTGCCCTGTGGTCCACTTAACCTTACAGAAAATTCGCTTTCCCTTGCAAAATGGGGGAGGAGGAGGAACATGACTTAAGTGGTTAAAAAGGGGGGGAAAGGGCTGGGGAAATTTATTCCTCACTTTCATTTAAGTGAAGTAAAAGTGTGATACCTGGCTGGGATTATTCGGTTCTACATATTACGTTATGTGATTAGTCATTGAGCTTCTACTGTCCATGCCCATAGAATAGAGACAGTGATATGTTCGCCTTCTCATGAATGAAAGAAAATAGTCAGCATCATTACCTAACTGTCAGTGGTAAAAGGAAATGTTTCTTTCTCTATTCAGAAAACTTGTCTGTTGCCTAAAAGTGTGTGTGTGAGCGTGTGTGTGTGTGTTTTAGTACCCACTACTGCTACCTATGTGAACCTGTGTGCTTATGTGATTATGTTAGATATTCACATATATTTCAGATTTCATAACAGCAAAAGGTTACTATGTTGATTTTTGTTCTGGAGAAAAAAAAGTGACATCTCTAATAAGAAGACCACTATAAGAATAACTCTGTGATGCAGGAAAAAGTAGGGATATAACCTTGGCCTCTTGACTCCTACTTCCATAAACTGCTCCCTGACTCCCACCATTTCTCAAGCTGACAGTCTCTCATGTCTGACTGGGTGATGTTATCACCCTAATTATCCCAGCGATACACAAAGCCAGACACACTTGCACACTTCTCTACAAAATATTTTCTATTTTTCATGTTTTCTGAGAATTTTATAACTCTCAAGTAAAGGAGGAGCTAAGGGGAATTGCAAAACTAAGCCTGGGAATCATGGTGCTGACAAAAATCAAAAAGTTAACATTGTGCATACACAAAAGAGCCAGCACTCTTTCGTATCAAGTGCCTGGATGATCACAAAGTGTGGATCTATGTCCATACTTGAGCTTGCACCCAAGACAACCATTTCCCGTTGCCATGGGTTACAAGGATGAGTCACTTGGAGCCCTCCAGACAACTTGAGAGAGATGTCTTATCTTAGACCAATTTCAGAATTAACAAAACGCACTCTTGGTAATTATCAGTGCTCAGCAGTACAGTCCATTAAAACATTAGATTAAAAAAAAAAAACTTGTTAATCCCCTCTACATGGAAATAAGGGCTTGAGCTAAGTAAGCTTGAGGGATTTTTCTTCCTTTTATATAACAGATAACTCATCATTACCAGCCTTTCATTAAATGATCCATATACAGATGCCATCACAAGGAGGGAAAACAGTTTCAGGATCAATGTACTATAAATAAGAAACTAATTTATGGCCTGTCACTAATATACCCCTTAACCTCAAATCAAACAAGGTTTAGTCAGAATAGACTTTATGTTGTTAAATTCTCACATACACACACACACAAAGGAGCAGTCACACCAAAATATTACATGTCCAGGAGGGCATGACATTTCTTAAACCAAGAACAAGAAAAATGAACATTTTACTGCACCTACAATCAATTGTGTATTCAAGTCCCACACAGCCTGCCAAGAGCATCTTGTAAACGTGTCATGAGAAACCCACAACAGCAAGGAAACACCAAAATCAGAAGTTCAGTAAAAACAGAAATGTAGGGCCATTACTACATTACTATGATCACTGGTCACTAGAAGGAAGAAGAAAATGTTGGAAGAAAAACATGCTTTTGGGATTTTACTGGCAAGGGAATTTTAAGTCCTTTGTAAATATTCATTTCAACTGGATAAATATGACCTCCAGTATAGAAAGAATTAGGTGTAGAACTAAGAAGATGAAAATACATTGAAAACCTACCACTTCTTAATTGGCTAAAAACAAATACCACAGCGTGGACTGGCATGGCATCTTTTCCTGGCTTCAGTGTATTTTCCATAATATCAGTAGTTTCTCGCCTTCCTGCTTCATCTCTGGTCCAAGATTCTTTATTCTATATTAATAGTTGAATTGAGAAACAAATGCGCAGACAAAGGGAAGGAGGCAAGGGGAGCTCTCTAAAACCGAGACCTTTTTCTATACACACTGTGCACACCACTGATAGAGAGTAGAGAAAAATCATCGATTACTATTGTTTTCACCCAGGAAAGAGGTTGACCTCAAGAACACTCATAGGAGTATAACAACTAGATCTTTTCGGAAACAACAACAAAAAAATCCATATAAATCCCATTTCTGGTTAAGTAGAAGTCATCCTCGATGTTTCCCCTTTGTTTTCACATGATACAGACATCTTATGTTTCAAAGAAAACTAAAACCACAGTGAGACTGTGTCTCAACCTAAACAAGGCAGAATGGGTTCTGCGCCAGCGTGGCTCGGTTTTTAAATAAGTGTTAACTTAAATGAGAGTTAACACGGGCTCAGAAACAAAAACACAAGTCTGGTTTGACTGCGTGTTCAGGTCTTCAGTCCTGCAGTCTGGATCCAGTTGTGTATTTCACAGGAGTTGCTCTGCCTTTTCTGTTCTTTGCCCAGCTCCGTCTGGCCCCGATGGTTCTCTCTCAACACCTTCTCCAGAGGTTGCCACTTCAGCCAGCTTGAACTTTGGGTAGCAAGACCCTGAACCTTCATTATGATCTACTCATCCCAGTGGCTGAACGAGGTTCAAAGAAGGGATAATTAAGATAAAAAGTTGCATGTTCCTCATAAACTGGAGGGGTCGGAGGGGGGGGAGGAGGGCTGTCTCCCAAGTCCCCTAAAATTAAATTTCAAAAAGGACATCAACAATTTAAAAGGGAACTCTCTCTAGAATTAGACTCGATTTCTTAACCGATTTTTTTTCTTTATTCCCATGGCTGATAGGCATTTAAAACATATGCAGCCCTTACAATACATGGCATACTTGAAGCCCTGAAGCAAGCTGCAGAACGGGGGTTCTGACACACGGACGCCCAGCTTAGCTTAGGATGCATATCTGCAGAATCCGGGGAGATCAATGGACTCAGGAAACAAATATGTTGATGGATGAGGACAGAGTCTGAAAGCGACCAGTTTGAGGCGGCCACGCTGCAGGTTCCACAGCTATTCCCACGCCGCCGGCAGAATGAAAGGGTTACAAATTCCCCTTTCTTTTAAGAGGGAGAGGGAACAAGGAAACGAGGGGAGGGGGAAAAGGGGAAGAGGGAAAAGAGAATGGAGCTGGTGACGAGGAAAGGCAGAAAGAAATGAGAGCGAGGAAAGACACAGAGAGAAACCCGAAGAGAGGCGGGGGGAGCAGGCAGGAGGGCTATGATGCATGGACGCCCGCCAGCCACCCAGCCCAGCGCTCCATCACCCCCAAGCCTGCTTCCCCCAGCTGGCTCGTCTGCAGCCGCGGGGCTCCCGGGGTCCGCCGCGCTGGTGCCCACAGCCCTCCCGCATACCCCAGCCCAAAGTAACCCACAGCAGCCTGTCCATCCGAGCCCGCCACTCCCTGGACCGCGCTAGCCACCCACCCTCGCCCCCATCACTAGTCTCACGGGGGAAAGCCAAGAAGAGCCCAGAAATGAGAAGATCAAAAAGGGAAGGAGAGAGCAACCAAAATAAATTTAATAACGTGACCATAGGTCCTAGGAGACCAGCAGGGCAGCGGGCCCGTGGCACGCACCTGGGAAGGACCGCGCTGTTGCAAACACCTCGGGCTGCGTTGGGCTGGGCGATTTCCCACAAAAGGAAGTTTGCAAGGAGCGCAGCGGTTTGCAATGGATGAGAAGGAGACCGAAGCCTTACCTGACTGGGGTCAAGTCGGCGGGCCGCGGAAATCCTCAGGTTTGCGATGCTGAGCCACTAGATCAGGTTACTATGGAAATCGTCTTAACGGGGTGGATGGGGGGGAAAAAACCCACCACCCAGGCACATCCTCCGCAACCTCAAGGCAACTGCTGGGGCCGCCGAGCGAGCGCGGGCGCGGGGCCGGGCGCGGCGCCTCTCCCGGCCCGGCGGGCTGCCTTTTCCCTCCCCGGCCCGGCTGCGCCTCCCCGCCCCGCCGCCGCCGAGCAGCCCGCGGGCCGAGCGAGCCCTCCGCGGCGCGCAGCCGGGAGCGGGAGCGAGAGCGCGGGCGAGCCTGCAGCCGCCAGCCGGCTCGGGCGGCGAGTGGCGCTGTTCCCCGAGCGCGCAGCTGGAATTTAAAGAGACAGGCGCGTCGCGGGCGTGGGGCCCTCGCCGGGAGAGGAGCACGCAGGACGCCCCAGGCCCCCGGACGCACCGGACCGAGCGGGCCCGGGGAGAAAAGTTTCCTGCGCGGAGGCCGGCCCCAGCCGCCGCTCCCGAGCGCAGAACCCGGCCGCAGGGAGAGAGTCGGAGGGATTTCTCCTTCCCGCCCTGGAGACCCGAGGGGAAGTGATTTGTATGCTCAACAAGTCTTGCACCTATTTTCAGCCGCTCCGGTTTCCGTCCGTGTGCGCCGACTCTTTCATTGAAAGCACCTAGAGGCAAATGGGATTCACTTCTCGTTTTAGGTCAGACGCTGGGCAGAGATGCAGAGGTTTGGAGGGAAGGTGGTGGCGGAAGATAGAGCTGTCGAATATCTTGAATAACTCTCTCTCTCTCTCTCTCTCTCTCTCTCTCTCTCTCTCTCTTCCTCTCTCAACCAAAGAAGCATCTCCTCCCCCAGCCCCGGAGGACAGGCTGGAAGGTAAATTCCAACCTCTAGCCCTGCGTCATCTGACACAGCACCTTCCCGCTGCAGGCACCTTCCCTCTGAAGCTATGCAGGGGAACTGCTTCTGTTGCCGAAAAGCACCTTTCAGTTGGCCCTTCTGTCCCTGCTGTTGCAACTAAGGCTCAGATTTCTGCTATTCCCAACATAGAGCCCAAACAGAATGTGTGTAAATTTACATGGTTTAATGGCACCACGCATTTATCTGGGGAGTACCATACATTATGATCCAATCAATTTGTTTTGCCATTGTGGCCATGGCTCTTCACTGCTTTACTTAGCCTCTTTGTGGTACCTGTTCCTACCCAAATTTTTCCAAGGGTGGGGAGGAGGCCGTAGGGGACCTCCCTGGGGTCCTGTCTAGATCAACCAAACGGACTCCTTAGCCACTCCTGCATAGATAGGGTAATGGATGTGCATGGCACTCCATCAGGCTGGCAAAATGTACTCTCAGGAGGAATGAAACTACCTCAAGTATCAACATTGTGAGGGAAGTGCTCACATGTTATCACCTGTCTTAGACTTTACAGATTTCTATGTGCCCTGCACACATCAAGGATGCTACATTCTAACTCCAGTGTCTTCACTTCTCACATTTTAGGTATAACATTTACATGTTTATTTGTCTGCTTGCTCACTAGACTGGATGTGTTACGGGCAGGGACCATAGCTATTATCCTTGTAACCCCAAGTGCCTACCTAGCACGTTGGCCAAGATGTTTCAGCTCAATAAAATGGGGAGTAGGGGTGGGAAAGAGGGAGAGGAAGAGAGAAGACATGTAGGGTTGTTGATGATTGTGCTGATGATCAAAGACAAAGGAGAGAGTAACATGAGGGATGCTGGTAATAATATTAGAACAGAGGAAAGTGAGAGGATCATTATTTTTGATTCCTATTATGTATCAGATACCAGGTTAAATGCTTTGCATGTTTGGTACAGACTGAATGTCTGTGTCCCCGCCCCTGAATTCAAAATTCACATGTTGAAATCCCCAATGTGATGGTATTTGAAGGTGGGATCTTTGGAAGATGATTAGGTCATGAGGGAAGAACCTTCGCAAATGGAACCTGGTGCCGCTTCCTCCCTACGAGGACAAGGTGAGAAGAACCAGAACCCTTGTTCTCATCAGACACCAAGTCAGCCAGTGCTTTGACCTTAGACTTTCCAGCATCCAGAATTGTGACAAATAGATGTCTGTTGTTTAAGCCACCCAGTCTCTGGTATTCTCCTATAGCAGCTCGAAAAGATTAAGACAGTGTTACCGCATCTATTCCTTAAAGCAGCCCTGCAAGATAAATATTACATGGCATTCGAGAAATTGAAGACATGGAAAAGTTAAGCATCCTCCTCAATAACACATAGCTGTTTGGCGGCAGTTGTGGAGCTAAAGGAGGGAGGATATGCTTTACTATAAGTAACAAAAAGGCAGTTTCCCCAGGTATTAATGATATGAATATGGATCTTGTAAATGTGCACAAGTGTTTGGTTACTCTGGAGAAGATCACTTGACCTCTTAGTCTTCTCCCCTCCAGAAGGGAGTCTGCCTTACAGGCAAGGTAGGACCTTTATGGCTTCATTTTATTTTTATTTTTGTTAACCCTCATCCAAAGATATTTTTCTACTGATTTTTAGACAAAGTGGAAGGGATGGGAGAGACACAGAGTGAGAAACATCACTCAACTGCTCGCTATGGCGTGCACTGACCACCAGGGGGCAGACAGTCGACTGGTAGGTTAGCTTGCTGCTGGGGTCTGGCTGATCAGGACTGAGTGAGATGGGTGGACACGCCCTGCAGCCTTCCCTTGGTCCCTCCCCAGCCTCAATCATGCACCGGTGGGGATTCAGCCTGGCCCACACCCTCTTGAAATCCTGGCTGAGGGGACCCTCCCTCCCCCTGTGCCAGTGCATGAATTTTGTGCACCAGGACTCTAGTTTTACTATAATAGAAATCAACATTAACTTGCAAAAAAATATGTGAATAAATTAAAAGGGTGATAAGTAAAATTATTCGTACTCCCTTTAGACATTTGTCCAAGTAACCCTATCTAATAAAAGAGTAATATGTAAATTAACCATCAGTCTGAGACAAAATGGCAGTGTCCATAGCAGTGGGAAAGGATGCTGGCAGTTTAACCCTGGCAACATGAGCCCAGCAAGCATTGCCTCAGAAACCAACAACCCTTGATCAGGTCTGGAGCAGGAAAGGTCGGAGGCTATGCAACAACAGAAGGCATTTGCATGTTTCCCAGTCCCCTTGGGGGGATCAGGGAGCAGGAAAGGCTGGACCGGCCACGAGGCAGTGAACAGGTGGGGTATTCCCAGCTTCCTGGTGGTTGGAGCAAGATGGGGAGTAGGCAAGCCTGGCAGGCAGGCAGCACCCAGCCCTGGCCACAGCTCAAAAAAGAGAACAACATGCAGGGGAGGGCAGGAGTCTCAGAGATAAACACAGAGGGGTGCCTGCTCCAAGCCTCCATGGTGTGCCTTGGGCCAGGCCCCCAGCAGATAGACACACACAGGACCACTGCTCTGAGCCTCAGATGGGGCTGGGGGCAGGCCCTCAGTAGTGGTACACACACACTCACACACACACACACACACACGGCGCCTGCCAGAGGCCATCAGTAGGACATCCACTAAGGGGTTCTGGACTGTGAGAGGGGGCAGGCTGGGCTAAGGGACCCCCACCCTCCCCCACATGCATGTTCATGCACTGGGCCTCCAGTGCATTAAATATATATATATATATATATATATATATATATATATATATATATATATATATTAGCGGTCTGATACATGAAATTCATGCAAGAGTAGACCTTCCTTCCCCCCAGATGCCAGCACCAGCTTCCCTCTGGGGCCTGGGACCTGGAACCCAAGCTTCCCACAGTCACTATCAGGCACCCGCAGCCTGGGCATCCCTTGCAGCCCTGGCTTTGTCCAGAAGGCCTTCCAGAAGGATGTTCAGTCTAATTAGCATATTTTGCTCTTATTATTATAGACTAGGAGCCAGTGCACAAAAATTTGTGCACTTGGGGAGGTCCCTCAGCCTGGTCTGTGCCCTCTTGCAGTCTGGGACCCCTTGGGGGATGTCCATCTGCTGGCATGCCTGGCCAGCCTGGGTGAGGGGCTGATGGCTGTTTGCAGGCTGGCCAAGCCCCCAAATGGGGACCCTCACCCCATGGGGGTGTGGCCAGCCTGGGTGAGGGGCTGAGGTCCATTTCAGGCTGCCCACAGTCCCTTCAGGATTCAGGTCCCTACTGGGGTGCTTCCCACAGCTCCCATTGACCCAACATCCAGCGAGGCTGGCTGGAATCAGGTTTTTGGGGTTTATTTATCTTTTATAATTTAAACTTTGTTGCCTTGAGCAGAGGCCCAGCCAGCCTAGGCAGGCAGTTGCAATGGAAGCCTACTATTGGCTTTAGCTCCGTGGCTGCCGGCCTCCATCTTGGCTGAGTTAATTTGCATACAGCCACTCTGATTGGCTGGGGGCGTGGCTTGGCTGGTGGGCGTGGCTTATGTGTCTTGGAGTGGTGGTTAATTTGCATATTACTCTTTTATTAGATTAGATAGCTTTCTACAGAGATTCTGATTTATTTGGACTGGGATGTGGCCCAAACAAAAATGAGTTTGTTTGAAAGTAAGTGGAGTTTATGGACATCTGGGATAAGTCTTCAATTAAAAATTTAGCTAATTTACTATAAATATACCAACTTGCATAGCTAACAAAATTGTTCATATAAACTTGGGAACTGTGCAATAACTATACAATAAATCAGGAACTCTCTATAGGAATGTTTATTATTCTTGAATGTTCTGTCCTTTGCTCAGTACTATGCTAAAAATCATGAAATTCTTGCAGCTGGAGGGAATCTTTAGGTCAGTGCCTCTGAGTTTTAGCTGCATATTGGAATCACTCTCAAAAAGTAAATTTTTGCACCACAAATCAATTCTACTGGAACCCTGAAGCCTGGCTTCTGGGCTTTATGGTGTTGAGAACCTTCCGGGTGGTTCCAATAGGCACCCAGGATTGAGGACCACATCTTTTGTGATGGCTTGGAGTGAACTTCAAACCCAGCTGCTCCTAAAATCTCCTGGGAAAATTTAAAGGCTACTGTGCCCACACCTACCTGGTATGGAGTGTGGCCTAGTCCTTTCTATATTTTAAAGTAACTCCAGATGATTCTGATGTTGAGGTAGGGTTGAGAATCATGACCAAAACAGAGTCCCCAGAGCAGCAATATCAGCATTACCTTGGAACTTGTTAGGAATACCAATTCTCACTCCCACCCCAGACCTACTAATCACAAATGCTGGCAGTGGGGTAGCACTCTGTACCTCAGCGAGTCCTCCTGGTTATTCTGACCTGCTCTACAGATAGGGGACCACTGCCTTGTGACATAGTACCGGTACTAATGGCATCATTCTCCTTTAGAACCAAGGAATCAGCATCATCTCCAGAAAACACCCATGGAGCCCTGACTGCGGTGGTTCCAGCCATGGTTTCTAACAACTTTTAAGGTGCTGCTCAAGCTGCAGGTCCAGGGATCACAGAGAACCACCATCCCATTCTGTGCCAGGCCCTGGATGAAGTATTGAGATTTGTTTTACTTCTCATTTTCAAAGGGACCTATTCCAAAGTAAAACCAAAGTATTGCGGCTCCATCCAAATTTACAAAATTTCCAATTCCCTGGAGTAAAAGAGTTACAGATGATTGTGTGTGAGATATTATTTTTTGAGCTACTCTGACTTACTTGGTGAGAAAGACCCTCGGCATGAGAACTATAAGCTAAGGGCGCTGTAGTTATGGATGTGATTGTAAAATGTTCAGTTACTGTACTGGGCTATAGAAAAACTGCAGGGGGGACAAGAAGGATCCCTCCTTTCCTCAAACCCAACCACCAGCTCCAGGGCCTAAAAAAAAGATGATGAAACGTTTGTCTTCTCTGACTACACAACTGAGCCCATTTGCCTTCCCGAAGGGGCTATTCTTCCCCCTGTAGTTGGTTTAAGAAGAAAGAAAAGCAAGGTCATTGTCGAAAGGCAAATACTGTTCTTCTTGGTGCCGTGGTGTGAATATAGCTGTGTAAACCCTGTCCATCCTCCCCTTCCCCTGGTTCCCACAGCTCGGCTTCCTTCCAGGGACAAGCATGGAAGCAGAGACCAGGGAAAACACAGAAGCAAAGACTGTGTCACTAATCTTTGCCTCTAGTCAGGCAGCCACAGACAACCCCCACCCAGAGCACGCAAACTCACGCACCTCAGCCATGAAATCTCCTTTCATCCTTTTAGCTGCTTGCATTGATTTCAGGCTACCAGCCTGCATCCTTGAGGAAGGATCTTGGGGGGATCAGCTCTTTTTTTACAGTTTGAGACCTTGCCTCCACCTGGCAATTGCTTTTGAAAAGTTCTGAAGTAGACTGCTAAACCGCATTTTCTTTCTGAGACTTCTTTCGGATCAATGGGATGTCTCTGCTTTAACAGGCAAGAGCTCCAGAGAGAAGACCCTGCAAGAGCTGTGAGTGGCCAGCCAAAACTCAGGTGCTGAATTGCTGACAAGAGAAGAGGCTTGCGAAGGGTGATCAACCAGCCTGTGTGCGCCTGTGCTTTTCAAATAGCCACAGTGTTAATTACTACAGCAGCTACTGAACTGCTTACTCCACAAAGGTGTTAGAGTCTGAATGAAGTCTCCTTCCACCAAAGCTGGAGGAAATAATAGTCACCACCAAACTGCAAAATGTCAGCCTAGAATTCTTTTCCTAGACATATTCACTTAAATAAGCAGTGCAGCTTCAAGGAATGTAATTAAGTTGCTCAGGTGAACAGAGAACAGCAATAAATGGCCTTAAAAACAATATCGATTGCTCCCTGGCCGGTTTTGGTTCAGTGGATAAAGCGTCAGCCTCCAGACTGAAGGGTCCTGGGTTTGATTCCGGACAAGGGCGTGTACTTCGGTTGCAGGCTCGATCATGGGAGGCAGCCAATCCATGTGTCTCTCTCACGTCCATGTTTCTCTGTCTGTGTCTCCCCCTTCCCATCCACTCACTCTAAAAATCAATGGGAAAAATATCCTCGGGTGAGGATTAACACACAAAAAAGTTAATTGTTAGGGGAAAACATAAAAGGAACAAAAAGCAGATGATGATGAAAAGAAAGGATGTATAAGAATAATTGGGGGAGTTGTTATGAGTGGTAAGGTGGCCTTCATTAAGAAAGTGTCAGTTAGCCCTAACTGGTTTGGCTCAGAGCATCGGTCTTCGGACTGAAGGGTCCCAGGTTCGATTCCGATCAAGAGCATGTACCTTGGTTGTGGGCACATCCCCAGTAGGGGGTGTGCAGAAGGCAGCTAATTGATGTTTCTCTCTCATCGATGTTTCTAACTCTCTATCCCTCTTCCTTCCTCTCTGTAAAAAGAAATCAATAAAATATATATATTTTTAAAATAGAAAGTGTCAGTTATAGACAGACATCTGGTGTAGTTTCATTATGGAGTTGATCTCCTTAGGAAAAAAATAATAAAATGCTAAAATTTCACATCAGAGGACTCTTAAAAATAGAGTAGCACCTGAATTTGAAAGTAGCAGTGAGGCCATATAAAAAAAAATGTCCCTGTTCTTAGGAGATTTCAGACCTTACACTGAAATGGCTACAAAAATAATAAATGCTTGCATAAGAATAAAAATGTGTCTGTTTCTTATTCTTATGTAAAATAAGAATGTGTATCCATACACACGTATATGAAGAAAGGAGGCAAATGGGACAAGTGTTAAGGAGAGATGTATATAGGTGAATTTCAATAGACTTTCAGCTTCTCTACAGTTTTCATTCTTTTTAAGTAGAAAGTTTAATAAAAATGGATTGATAAAATTTCTGCAAAGTAAGCTACACAAAGGCACAGTATAAGAAGAGCTTAAAATGAGAATCCTGAAAATAGGTTTCAGTCTGTTCTAAAAACCATTAACAGGATATTGGCAACCTTTTCCCCTCTGGTATCACGGTTATTGCATTAGAGATGTGGCCTGCACGTTTTAGCGCATCATATATTCTAAGTAATGCAGCACGCTATTCTGTAACATGGTGACCCTCGTAATATTCTGCAAATTAATCTCCAGACCATTCCCATTCTCCCCTGTTTATACCCTTGGTTACTTACCTAGGAAAAATGAGCAAGACAGTCCAGTTCCAAGTCCTGCACTTCCACGCTCATCGGGGCTCAGAATCACATTCCTCTCTCCCCCAGAGGCCTCTGGACAACCACCACTGTTGGTCTGGAGAGCAACAGCACCACGAACCTTCTCGAAGGACAGGTTTAACAGCCATAAGCAGTTGTGAGCTCCTCAGAGGTACTCAGTTGAGTAGCATATTTGTACTTTTCTGTATCATGAGCTGACAGCAGGATCATAACCCCCTAGAAAATGTGGAGTGCATTTAACTCTTGAAACCATGATCCATCCAGATTATTAATGTATGTTTCACCTTGACTTATTTTCATGATTTTTTTATCCATAAAAATGTCCTTCCTTACACTACATTTATTTTTTTTAGATATATTTTATTGATTTTTTACAGAGAGGAATGGAGAGGGACAGAGAGTTAGAAACATCGATCAGCTGCCTCCTGCACACCCCCCATTGGAGATGTACCTGCAACCAAGGTACATGCCCTTGACCAGAATTGAACCTGGGACCTTTTAGTCCGCAGGCCGACACTCTATCCACTGAGCCAAACCGGCTAGGGCCCTTACACCACATTTATGCTGATCACACTGACCCACGCTGAGGTTCCCGCTAAAAACCCCTGCAACAAGCATTCACTGCCCGAGTCACACCTGCAGCATGACTTAGAATTACCGAGCAGACACACATTCCCTTAAATAACCAACAAAATAAAACAATTCGCCATCTGTATTCAATTTCTTCAAGGCAACTTTCCTATTTCTCTTACAACAGGCCTATTTTCTAGGTGGTGGGAGAAAAACAAATTCTTATTACCAGTAGTTGGTCAACCCTTCCTTGTACAGACTCATCTTTTGAGGAAAACAAGCAATATGGAAGAAGTAACCGGCATGAAAAGAAAATGGAACTGAGAATGATTTTTTTTCCGACATGCCAGAGGCTATAGGAAAAAAATAAAGTTAGAAGAAGTTAATCACTCTTGACACACATTGACAGCATAAATCAAAATCCAAGGCGTGCTTGCTAGGTAGAGACACCAAGAGAACATTCTCCTTTCCTCACAGAAATGAAGAGTCGGGTAAAGGAGCTTCAATCTGAGTAGCTCAATATTTAAGGAGAAGCATTGTACATTTAGTAATTCTCCTCAGTGAATACAAAGCCACGCCCCCAAGGGGCACTCTGTAAGCATACAATAAGTCACAAATGGAAAGCTGGTGTCACCCCTCAGTTATTCAGCCCTGTAGCGAGTAACTGAATATGTGAAAAGTTCAGAAACATGAGAGTTTCTGTTCCTCAAATCAATAGCTCTTTGTAAAGTTTATCTCCCCTAAAGAGAATCCTGTTTATTTCTATGCATTCCAAGTTCCAGTCCTAAACTGAACATTATATGGAATAGCAGAGCGAGGGAGCAGTCCTGGAATCTTGTAGTACCTGGGGGTAGACATCATGAAACTTTACTTATTTTTATTCCATCCAGCTTGGCGACAGGAGTGTACCTTTTTCTCGTACCAGCGGATTGACTAGGACAAGTTTGGGGAGGAACTTCCTCAGCTTCCATCTATGGGTTCTTGTTTTGTCTTGTTTTGTTTAACTTTTTGGCAAATTACATTAGGAACTAAAGCACCAGCACAGATCATCTTAGTGATTTTCTTAATCCCCACACGGAATGCCCCTTTAACTATAACTTTCAACTTTTCTACAGTTTTCATTCTTTTTAAGTAGAAAGTTTATAACTGTTGGGAGTTCAAATATACAAAAGCCAACTTATTACAAATAATGTAGATAACGGGCAAATAGAAGATACAGCCCTCAGGCAAAATATTAGTTTAAAAGAGCATGAAGATAGATTTTTTTCCTGTGACTTCACTTAATTCAAAGCTATTTATTACTGCATGCAATCCAAAAATAGTCAAGTCACACATTACATTTATTTCATATAGATGTAGATATAATAGATAAGGGTATTTGAATCTACACTGTAAGTATAATTTATTGCATGAAAAAAACCTTTAAACTTCTTAGTTCCTAATACTATATTACATGTGAAGTTCAGTTTATATGTCTGATGACAATGAGCTGTCATGTTTCTGATTTTATGTTTCATTAAAATCCACTGTTTAAGTGCTTCCTTATTGATACTTAAATAATATCAGAAGCATGTGTATGAGAGAAGGTATGGATATATACATAAGCTTTAAGTTGATTTCAAACATTTTCTGTTTCTTAAAAGACCCTTATTAATGCTTCATAAGAACCCCGACTCTATTTGTGACAAACCGAGATACTTTATTTTGAAACCCCTGACATTTTACTCACTGTATCTCTCTTCAGCAGAATCACCTGTCTTGAGTTGCAATCTGAAATCCAAGATCCTGAAAGGAAGGAGAGAGCCTTAATCATGTGATTGGGAATGCGGAGTACTAGCTCAGCCCCTGTGGTAACTGTCAGAGCAGAACAGGTGTGAAATGCTAATGTCTGTCTCCTTGATATTTCGCAGCCTAGTGAGACTTTTCCAGTAATTTATAAACTTGTTGAAGTCATAAGCACTTACAAAGCCAATTTCATCCCCAGCTTCATCAGGAGCTTTACCTAAAAGGGCAACACTTATACTACTTCTTACTCCGTTTGTTCTCTGTTAATACCAGTTATCATGAACTTACCTGAAAATCAAAGTTTAAGTCTCCCACCCTTAGCATACATAGCATTCAGTTAGGATGAACTTGGTCGTGCTGGTCAAGAGAGATGATTATATCGTTTACAAAAATTTGCACAAACATCTCTAGAAACATATAGCTAAGTACCATTTCTCTCTTACCAATGTTACCAACTAGGGTGTGAGTGGAAAGGCAGAAATTGAATGTGAGTCATCAGAACACAATTCCAAAAAAATATTTCATTGATTTAAAATTGAAGCAAAATTGGGCAAAAATCTCATATAAAATGATTATAGAAGCTGAGAAAATATATTGTCCTTTCAATTAACCTCCTGGACTCAGATGTTTAAGAAGTATTGAGATTTTTGTAAGGAAAAGCTTAAAGTGATTGCAGAAGGCAAGTTCTATCAAAGACAAGTGCCAACCCTTGGCAAGCACAAATTTTGCAACATATAAATCCCTAAAATTTACTCAGAAGTATCTGACTTCCGTTGAAAATTTTAAGAGATGACTCAATCAATATATTCATTTGAAAACTGAGATCCAGAGTCTATAATCAGGATTTCTGACCATTTTATTACCCTTTCTTTCTTTCTTTCTCTCTTTCTTTCTTTCTTTCTCTTTTCTTCTATAATTGGCACTAGCCTTTCTACAGGCTGCTACATCCTAATGTCTGTGGGAGGTTTCCAACTGTTTCAAAGTTCTATAAAGAAGAGAGATTATAGCACTTATTTTCTATAGACCAAGTTTTGAAATTATTCAAAACTCTCTAATAGGAACACTCTGTGAGGATGTATTCTACCCATTCAGGTTGATTATATTCGTGTCCAAGAAATCAATTTTTTAAAAAGTAAGTTTGGAAATAATTGTCTGGATTATAACCTACAATTTTGTGATTTGTGACTTTTCCATAACACACATAATCAAAGCAATAACACAATAATACATATTTTCCCTAACATGGTTCATAATAGCTTCAGATTTACACTGTCATTTATATAGCAAAGATCTTTACATATTGCTTTAAACTTATAATTTAATCATTCAAATACAGCATTTTCTTCGGATGGCTCAGGTTTCCTCACTTCGAGATACTTTATAATTTTGTTTAAAACATTTGTTTCTTGCCAAACTGTAAATTTAAATGTATCTCAGGAGTTCTCATGTGATAGGAAAGTACAAAGGAATCTCTTAAGAATAATTAATTGATCAGCAAAGTTAGTGTGGACCTACTATGTGCGAGACAGAGTACCCACACTATCAGTGATTACAAATGTTATAGAAAACTATTCCTGTACTAAAGGAGCTTTCAGTCTACTTGAGATGACAGCAGATGAAAATGAAACATTTAGACAGTAATACTAGAGAATATATGCTTCAAGTGAGTAGTCTGTCATTAAGAACAACCAAATTTTGCAACCGTTAGTTTGGCTGTTATGAAGAAATGAGGGTTAAACTGAGCTATAAATATAGTGAGAACTTTAAAGACCCTTGATACTCAAAATATGGTCCAGAGACGAGTGACCAATGCGTCAGCTTGAAGATAGTTACCAATGCAGAATCCCAGGCCTCCACCCAGACTTGTGAATCAGGACCTTAATTTTCACCATTTTCCAATATCAGTCATAACCTATTAAATCTGAGACTGTATTGTTATGGGGGAAGTAACCCTTGATCGGGGCTTGAAAGAACAAAATATGTAAAATTATAGTCATAAAGCTGAGTACAGGTAGTGAAGGGCTATAAAGTTTCAACCAAATTCATTTTTATGGTTGCAGTGATCACGAATAAGATATATTAGAAAAGAGGTATCTGGGGAACACCAATTAGGAAACCAGAGTCCGAAAAAAGACACGCTGTGTATTGGGTGGGTTGTCCGTACAAGTTCCTCTCTTCTATAAGGAAAAGGATCTACAGGCAACATTCTTACATGAACCCAAAGGAGAGAGAAGCAAATTCAAATGGTCAGAGACGATGATCCATTGAGCTGTGTCTTACTAGTGGACATGAATTCTGTTCCTCAAATTCAAAAGCATGAATTATCCTGGCTGCTCCTTCACCAGAGAACTATCCTGTAGTTCTAGTGTTGGTGGAATAAACACAACCTAGTTTGCATATCCCACCCACTTGGGGGGCTGCGGGAAGGGAAGTAGAGGAAGCTGGAAACCTGTGTCCTCCTTTCTGCTTTGCATAAAAGTGGACATATGAGGCAGCCTCCTGGTCCTTGTTAGAAAGCTTGTTAGTTAAGTAGATCCCTGCTGTTCAAGTAGATTCAAAACATGCAAGAATTTTTTTTTATTTCTTTTTTGTCTGAGGACCAAAGTCCCAAGATTTAGATTCTTTATGAGAGGTAAAAAGATCTCTCCTGAAGCCAAGACCCCACAATTAGGATTTATAGAGAGGGTGACAACATGGTATACTTTTCAGATTAGAATACATTTGAGGGTGAAAGAGAAAATTATTCAAAACTACACCAGGATAACCGATGTAAACTGAGACTCTCATGAGTAAACCTGTGTTACCCAATACATTATAGTGTGTTCACACAAGCAACAAGTATAAAATACCCTAAAAACTCAGAATATAATTACAAGGAAATCTCTTTCACTTTGTGAAATAATATCTTGAGCCTCTAATTTCTTTATTAGTAGGAAGTCCTGTAGCTTCTTCTTTGGAATCCTCCCTCCTTCAAAATCTCCAGTGTTCACACAGCCCACTTGCACATCAAACGGGGAGGAACACTAGAGTCTTGTGCAATGCTTCTTGCTGCTATATGGCTGGCCCCGTTGGAGCTGGGCTCCACAAAATCTAAGAGTCATTTCCAGTCTAGGGCTGAAATAATGACTTGGTCATCCAGATCCTAGTTCAGGCCACTGCAAAGATGTAGGAGTCTGCTCGCTCAGTGCTAAGTGCAAGGGTGCTCCTCACTTGAGCTCCCAAGGCTGGAGCTTTGAGCTTTCGACATTCTAGGTCTGCATTGGTTCAATGTCAGCCACCCAGAGACCACTTCAGTTTTCACTCCCAGGGTGTCAGGTAGTTTTTCATATTATATTCTCCAAACACAGATTTGTTATTCTTCCGAGGAAGGTAACACTGTGCACCAAGATAGTTTTACCCTGCTATGGAAGAAGCCTTGCATCTTTCGAGGAAGCTGAAGGTTAATGATACATTTTATGATTATAAGGCAAAATTTTGGCACCTCCCTTGAGACAGATTTTTTTAAATGGTAAACTATGGTAGGACATAATGCTATGCACAGATTAATAAAACTGAAATGCATTTCTGCCCTGGTTGGTGTGCTTTAGTTGGTTGAGTGTCGTCCCATTCACTGAGCGGTCCCTGGTTCGATTCTAGTGAGGTCACATGCCGGGGTTGTGTGATCAATCCCCAGGAGGGGGCAGGCAGGTCGCCAACTTTTATTCTCTCTCTAAAATAAATAAAAACACATTTTTTTAACAAAAAAAAAATGTGTTTCTCCCTATCTGCCAAGTGGGTATCATTATGCTCTAACAAAGACCTGGAAAAAGATATTAACATTGGTTTGGAGGAAGGGAAATGATGAAATGTCAACTAGAGCCATTTTCTAAGAAAAACTTTACTCAACCTCGAGACCAATTAGGCTTCTTAATAGACCAAAAAGTAAAATAGAGAGAAGAAGAAAAAAAGGTCAAGCATGAAACAATGGTTTCAGTCTGAGTAATGAGAATATTATTGATGCCCCCAAGCAAGTGGGAATGAAATAAATGTAGCTGATTTAAAATAAAAGATGATTAATTCAGTTTGAGAAATTTTATTTTTGAGTTAACAGTAGGACATCCAAATGGCAATATCTAATGGATGATTATTTGAAATTTAAAAAATAAAGAAAGCATAGTTGAGAGATTAGCAGTTACTACACAGAGTGGGAAATCTTTCACTTAACGCATGTACCCTCACGGATGAGTTCATTAAGGGAAACAAAATGAGTTGAAAAAGATGAGTCATCAAGAAAATTTTTTAAAATATGGTAAAAAAGGTAGTCGTGTGGTGTTGACTTGGAAATGAAAATGAATGTCAGAGAGCCCAGAAATCTGAAAAGATAGAAAACATGGAAAACCCAAACAGATAATTCAACCAGTTGGCAGTCAACAATATTAATTTTCACGGTCTGATCAGAGACAGAGTCTTAAAACAAAGCCTTGGATTTTATACAGAGGAAAAAGTACAAATATCTAAGTGCCAACTATGTGCTAGGTGCTTTTACTTGCATGAAATGTTTCAGAAAGAAAGTTCAGCGTGTCCTTGGGTGTGGAGAATTTTGGCATGGAAAGAACTGAGCAACACAAAGTGGTATCCCTGGGGAGAGAAGGGTCAAGCTGAAAGTTTTTTGTTTTATTCTCTTGTATCGTGAAGCAAACTGCTTGTTTGAAAGTAGGGAGGAAGAAACCTATAGGGAGAGAGATTAGAGAGGTTTTGATAGAAGTGAAGTGTTTGCAGTGGTAAATGTTGAAAAGTTGAAATTTTAACATTAATTAGCAATAATAAGCAATGTTACGCTCTCTATCGAAGAGTTCATTTTGCTTGATTATGCATGGAATGAGTCTGTGTTTCTGCATCAACTCTCCTTGTCTCCCTGCCCTTGGCTTGTTTATGGCTTTGCATTCTTAAAAACAACGTCTTTTCATTCCGTTGTACCCTCGTGAACAGTTAACTCATTTTTACAAAGAAATATAAATTTTGAGTAATCAGCCTAATTGGTGACCCAATACTACAGTTATCAATTACTTTAAAAATCCACCAGAGAATTCCAAATCCCTAAAAACAACCAGATGTTGCTCCCATAATTTATCATGATAAAAATTTTAAGGTTTTATCTTACAGCAGTGATACTCCTACTCCCCAAAATCATCTTGCCTCATAATACATTGACATCTTCTAAAAATTACATACATGTATCTGTGAAGTAGAATAACTTCCCAACAGAAATTTCCTCATGTCTTTCATGACTAAGCTCTTCCAAATACCAGGTATTAGCCCTGGCCGGGTAGCTCATCCCCAGCACCAAAAGGAGCTTCATCCCCAGCACCAAAAGGTAGTGGGTTTGATCCCCAGTCAGAACACATACCTATGTTTCAGGCTCAACCCCCAGTCTGGAGGGGTATGGGAGGCAACTGATAGATGTTTCCCTCTCACATTGATGTATTGATGTTTCTCTCTCTCTCTCTCTCTCTCTCTCTCTCTCTCTCTCTCTCTCTCTCTCTCTCTCTTCCTCTCCCTCTCCCTCTCTCTCCCTTCCCCTTGTCTAAAATCAATAAAAACATATCCTTGGGTAAGGATTATAAAAAAAACAATTACCAGGTATTATAATGCAATATTCTAAACTGGAAGTTTATTTCCTGAATTCAAAGTAAAATACTGCCTTGTCTAAACCAAAAGAGGAGTACCTTCTAGTCCTCATCATTCCCCTGATCTCTAGGATTGAAAACCAGTCTCTGCTGGATCAGCTGCTCCTCTTGTCATCTCTTGGCTAACCTCCAGTGCCTAAATGTCCCTGGGGCATGATAACATTTCGGTGTGATAGAATGTCACTTTCTCTCACAATTGAATCTTATATTAGATGTGCAGATACGATAGCATCTTCATCTCTGCGCAATAGCTAGCCACTTTTGGGTGCTGATAACTGAGTAGAGGTACTTCCTCAGAAACAGAAAGCACAGACTGCCAAACGAATCACACATGTGTATTTCCTAATTGCACTCAGAAAAGAGGCGAGTGAGCTGAAAAGAAGCAACAGCGCTCTGCTTCATTACCACATAAAATATAAAACAGAGCAAAATTCAGTCAACAGCAAACCAACCTAGTCTAGGTTGGGCAATAACAAACAAACCTAGTCTTGGTTGGGGGTTCAATTAATTTTAGTCTTAAAAATAATTGAAAATAATAAGATGATTCAACCAGTGTTAATAGTTATTGATTTAAATGGACTTTTCTGACTTGAAAAAGATAAAAATAAAAGCAAAGTAATAATTTTAAAAGTACTTTAAAAGAAATGCCTATAACTATTTCACAAGCTTGTTGAAAGAATCTCATGAGCTACTGATGTATGTAAACCTACTTTGAATATTATAGTGCTACATACATATGTTATTGTTAGCATTAGAAAATGCAAGATATTATTATTAAATGGTCATTACTATTAGCCACAGTTTATGATGGGCCAGTTATAAAGTTTGCTCTAAATAAATTGACATCATAAAGTTTATTATTAAAATATATTTAAGAAATCTTGTCAATGCTTAAGAATAAGCAGATGTCAATTGTAGTACATTACCAATTAGAAACCAATAAATCTAGAAATTTTCTAGGAATATAAATTTCAAAGTTAAATTTTTTTCTTCTTCTCATTGCAAAACTGTTCACCAAATGTTATGCAAAATTCGAAAGGAGCCCTTTGTTACAATCTCCCTATTATGTCTCTCCTGAAGTATTAATGTCAAATAATTATAAGGTCTTTTTTTGTACTCCACGAACACAAATTATAGGCAAAGACTTCAAATACTCTAAAGAAGTGCTTCTCCGATTTAATGTGCATACAAATCACCTGGAGATCTTGTCAAATGTAGGTTCTGATTCAGTGGGTCTGAATGGGGCCCTGAGGGCCTGAGATTCTGCATGTCTAATAGGCCCCCAAGCGGTATCAGTGCTGCTGGCCCAGGGCTACACTGTGAGAAGCAAGAGACTAAAAACAATTACTACCAAGGTTGGGTGCTATATTAGGGTTCTTCAGAGGAACCGAAAGGGGTGTGTGTGTGTGTGTGTGTGTGTGTGTGTGTGTATGATGTGATGAGAGAGGAAGGGGGGAGGGAGAGAGAGAGAGAGAGAGAGAGAGAGAGAGAGAGAGAGAGAGAGAGATATTACAAGGAATTGGCTCACGCAGTTATGGAGGCTGAGTAGTCTCAAGGTCCACAGTTGACAAGCTGGAGACCTGGGAGCCTCAAGACCCACAAAGAGCTAATGTTTCAGAGTCCAAATGGGGAAAATCCCGATGTTCCAGCCCCAGCAGCCAGGCAGGAAGGGATCTCTCCTCCTGCGGGAACGTCAGCCTTGTCCCTCTGTTCAGCCCTCCAGAGACTGGACGAGGTTCACCCACAATAGGGAGGGAACTCTGTTCTATCCAGTTTACTGATCCAAATGTTATTCTCATTCACAAACACTCTCACAGACACACACCCAGAATAGTGTTTAACCAAATGTCTGGGTATCCCATGGCCCAGTCAGGTTGACACATAAAATTAACCATCACAAATGTTGTTGGTACTCTCACATGTATGTTCTTTACCATTGCCAAATATTAATAATCTAATTAAAACAATGCCCAGTAATTTATTTCAAACCCCTAATTTATTATGAGCCTGACCCATAATAAGTTAAGGATACAGGCAGTGTTGCTTGAGTATAGTACCTGCCTTTAAAGGTAATAAAAGTAACATTTTGTATCTAAAGAAGGAAATATTTATCTCAAAATTGAAGTTTTAAAAGTTAAGATGTTCTAATATTGCATGTTTTTATTAAAGCTATTAAGAGCTGGTATGAAAAGACAAAATCAAGTCATCTAAGACACAATAAATTTCATAGGAAAGGAGGGTTATTATAAAATGTATGTGAAAATTAAACCACTGCTTTCATTGTAAAACTTCTTAGACTGTATGTATAATATGCTAATTATTACAATCTATATGCTAATAGGTCAATTTACATATCCTTGTACATGTGCCATGAGGGAAATATGTCATATTTCATTAAATCTAAAATGCCATCCAATATTGATATATCATTTTAGGTACTGCTACATAAGAACTAATGGTGCCAATTAAATATGATGCAATGTTTTCTGAGTTACTTCTGATATTTTAAGTACTTACTGACTGAGTTATTATAGATTTATAGGTAGGTTTAATCATATATAATCCATATGCATATATAAAAAGGAAAAATAAGTAAAATTCATTGATTATAGCATTAACAAAGTTTCCTCACATTCAGAGTCTGTCTCTTCTGAATCACTTTACAACTGACTTTTACTCTGATTTTTCCAGGCAATATTCTCATTGGTGCCATCTAGAGCACTGAAGATGCCATATTTCTTAAGAGTGGTTCACTGGTGTCTTTAGAATATTCTTCCAAGCCACCTCCACCCATTCTAGAAGTTTTGATGTTGGCACTTTTTTGATCAGAAGATGTGAAAATTGTTTTGGAGACTGGTCAAGGACTCATATGGTATGGAAATGAACTCAAATATGCAGAGGTTCCATTTTCCAGTCATGCTACCAGGAATAAAAACTAAGTTTGCCCATGTGTAGGCAAAGATAGCTACCTCACACCTGCTACTTGGCTGGTGGCATTCATAAGACATATCTTGAATTCAGAAATATTAAAATTGAAAACACACACACACACACACACACACACACACACACCACTTCATCTTAGAATCAGTGAAAATATAGTCATTCCAAAATTTGTTAAACCAAAAATATTAAGGGGAAAATCCCTTACTTTTTGAAGAACTGTACTAGAGTTTCATGATTCTTATTTTTGAAAACTACTCCCTTAAATTTTTTCTTCTTGATATCACACTACCCTTTGGTATAAATTGATTTAAAGAATTTATTCTTTCAAATTAAAAAAAAAAGAATTTATTTTTTCTAAGTATATAACCCTCTGAATAAGAGATTTTCTGTTTCTTTTTCCTGTGCCCTCCCCAGAGTGCCTATGACACTTTTAATTTTACTTTTAAGTGTTCAATAAAAGCCCTTAAAGATCCAACTGAGCATCACAGACATTTCCCAGCCTGCTTCTAACACCGTTTCATTCTTATGTCCTGTCTTATGACTAAAATTTTCTTCCTAGAAATGTCTGTCAAAGAAGTTCTTGACTTTTAATCTCATGTAAATATTTCTTTTTCCTGAGGTACTTCAGTGATCATTATCATAACCTTATTGTAATGAGCTGGTGGTCAGACACCTTGTAGTGGAAAAGGGTGAGAAAGTCTAAGTTCTAATCAATCATAGCCCTGCCATTTACTAAGCATATCTCTCGCTGATCCTCAGCTTTCTCATAAGTCAAATGGAGATAATGCTTGTCCAACCAGCTTCATAAGGCTTTTGTAATGATAACTAGAAGAAAAGATAGCAAAAAAAAAAACAAAAACCCACACATACTCTAAAGGCTATAGTGCTATGTCTGCTTTTTTTTACACATTAAAATTGCGTTCAATCCTCGATTTGTCTTGGTTTTGTTATTCATCTGACATAAACTATAAGCTCCCCAGAGAGACGTTTTGAGGATCTTGCCACCGAGAAACATCATTAAACTGTAATGGTCATGAAATTTCTGAGAACTATTCTCTTTGAGATAATAACCATAAACATAAAAAAGTGATTCCCAGTGGCTCAGTGAAGTCATTCACTGTGGCCTTTCTCACTATATTAATTAAAAATCAAAGGTTTGTTTTTGTCTGCACTAAAGAAATATAGGGATAATAATAATAAGGAAAACCTCTTCATTACTATTAAAGAACTCTGAAAGTACAAAGTTCTTTGACTGAGATTTTCATTGGAATTTATAACGCTCTGGCAAGTAGCACTGTGCGTCTTACAGAAAACTGCGGCTCCAAGAGGCTTACTGCCTGGGGTACAGGGTCCTGCTCACAAATTCACAGCAGAGCTGAGGTTTTGCTCTCATAATGCTAGGATTTTACTCTCGTTCTTTAGGATTTCTCAGCCTCAGCACTGCTGACGCTGTAGTCTGGATGATTCTTTGTTTGGGGACAGGAGCTGTCCTGGGCATTGTGGAGGGTTGGACAGCATCCCTGGCTCTCCCCAGTGTATGGCAGCAGTATCTAGCTCTGAGCTGCGACAGCAAAAATGTCTCTAGACGTTGTCAAATGTCTCTTTAGGGGGAATGACCACCCTCACTTGAGAACCCGCATGCCACTTTTATAATTTTTCAAATAATTCTCACAGGACTGACCATATTATTGTAGATCAGATAAAAATGATAGCTCAGAATCAGAGGGTATTAGTTTCTGATGTCTGCCATACAAATTACCACAAATTGGTCAGCTTAAAATGAGACATTCCCTTCTCTCACAGTTCTGGAGGCCAGAGGTCTGACATCAGGGGGTCAGCAGAGCTGCACTCCCTCTGAACGCTCTAGGAGAGAGTCCTCCCTGGACTCGCCCGGCCTCTGTGGCTCCCAGTGCTCCTTGGCTTGTCGGTTGCATACTCACTTCTGCCACCATCTCCACAGCTTCTCTATGTTCTCTCCTCTTCTGTCTTTTAAGGAACGCTTATCATTGAATTTAGGGTGCATAGGAGAATCCAGGTTGATCCCAACTCAAGATCCTTAACTTAATTACATTTGTAAAAAAAAACACCCTCTTTTTGTAAATAAGGTCTCATTCACAGGTTCTGGGTCAATGTATCTTTGGGGGTTACCATTCTACTCACATCACAAAGCATACTTTTTTAAAAAATCCTCACCTGAGGACATGCTTTCATTAATTTAGAGAGAGGAATGGGAGAGAGAGAGAGAGAGAGAGAGAGAGAGAGAGAGAGAGAGAGAGATCCATGTGAGAGATAAGCTTCAATTGGTTGCTTCCTGTACCAGGAACCCACAACCTGGATATGTGTTCTCACTGGGAATCGAACCTGCCACCCTTGGATGTACCAGATGACGCTCTAACCAACTGAGCCACCCAGCCAGGGCCACTTTTTCCCCAAGAACTTAAAACATTTTTTGGATAATCTATCATCTCATTAATTTCACAAATGCTCTTGAAAATAAAAAGGAACAGGTAAGAAAATGAAGCACAAAAGCGTTCAGGGAAAATTTGCTAAGGTCGGTGATTTACTAAAATAATCTTCTCTCCATGTCCAGGGCCTTCCCCACAGAGTCAACCCCAGGATGGCTGAGAGAAGCAGTTGAATTTCATCCTGTTTTATGAACCATGCAATTTACAGTTGAGTTCCAGTGGGGAATTGAAAAGCAAAAGAGAACAGCCAAATTTTCAGAATCTTTTGTTGCTTTTCTCAAAATTAGTTATAGATTTTCAAAATCAACCGATTCTCTGGAACCTGGTGAAAGAAAACTAACAGGAAACCCCATTTAATAAAGTTGCTTCTCCATGTGTAAGGATCTTTAAAATTTTTTCCTTCTGTGTTGCATGTTAATTTTAGAAATCTGTGGTTATAGAGTCATGAACAGAAATACAGAACATTCTCTTTCAAATGCCTGATATTAATCACACTCTCATTTACTGAGATTGATTCTGCAAAAAAATATGAGATCATACTCAATTAATGCAGCTTGGTCACAGAGTAATGGTCTGCTGATTTCTCCAAAATATTGCATTTCTTTTTGTGATACCTCTGCATTTTCATTCTAAGCAATGTTGACATTTTAACCAAAGTATCCAGTAAATTATGAATCACCAGCAGACACCAAATGACTCAGTTATAGAATTACAACCATGATTTGTATAAAAAGCCTTTTAAAATATAATATCATAACTGAACAATCCCCGTCTTGATTGCTCTTGCAATAGGCAGATTCTTTCTTCTAAATGTTAGCATGAAGATGTCCAGCCACTTACTCATTCTTCCCTTCCCTTTTACAACTTTAAGCCGGATTCACCAAAGTTATACCTTTATTATATCTTCCCTTGCATGTCCTAAATTTTATTTGAACATTTTTTATGTATTAAAAAAGTAATATACTCACATGGTTTAAAATGTTTTCAGACAGCAAACAGAGATGTAGATAGAATGCAACATGTAAATTTCCTACTCAGCCCAAGTCTCTGTACCAGTCTTCAGAAACAATTAAAGTTAAAAGCTTTGAATGTGTCTTTTCAGAAATGTTTTACATACATTCAGATCTCCTTTTAAAGAAAATCCTTCCTACTAAAACACAAAGTATTAAGTATTATTCTTACTTAATAATAGAGTTTGCACTGTTTTGTTTTTTTAATATATATTTTTATTTATTTCAGAGGGGGAGAGAGAGTTAGAAATATCAATGATGAGAGAGAATCATTGGTCGGCTGCCTCCTGTGCACCCACACAGTGGAGGCTGCGCCCACAACCTGGGCATGTGCCCTACCTGGGAATTGAACTATGACCTCCTGGTTCATAGGTTGATGCTCAACCATTGAGCTATGCCTGACGGCCTGCATTGTTTTGTTTTAGAGCATACTATCTGACAAGATTCACCCTTATAGCCCCAAATCTTCTGAGTGGTCTTCTTCAGCTCCACACCCTGTTTCAGAAACAGAGCGGATTTGCAAAGGACCTTCTGTACATGTTGTTTGTTTTTCCACCTATCCAAATCTGACTCCAAGAGATTATTGTTGTTTCTATTGTTGTTATTTCCCATCGAAAGTTAAGGAAACAGTCACTGCTTACATAATTTGTCTAAGATCACAGAGACTAATTTGTCTTTCTCATTCCTTAGTTTTTGGCTTCTTGAAAGCAGAAATTATTAGTGTCTTTCCTTAACATCTTCGCTGCCAAACACCATGCAGACAAAAGGCCACGAAGATAGTGGCTGGTGAATGAATAGATGGATGGATCCCAAGCAAGTTTTCTGGCTTCAGTTTTAAACTCTTCTCTTTGGGCAGTATATACTAAAACCTTAGTTTCCTCAAATTTTTAACACTGGAGGCTGGATGAGATGACCTCTAAGATTTTTCTTTTTCATTTATAAAGACTAGGGTTCCATGTATCTGCACATAATACAAACCTTATACGAAAGGAACCAGCATTTTTCTCTAACAGCCCCTTAGAATTACCAGAGAGAGATCTGAATTCTTGAATGCAGTTAGAAGTCCCATGGGATAAAGTCTGGCAAGAGACTAAGAGCCTATCTAAAGATGACATGAAATACATCCTTCTTCTCAAACAGCACAAGTATCAAATTTCTACTTTAGGTGGAGTAACAGGAGTCTGGAAAAGTCACTTGCATGAGAAATATAAGTCCTTATTTTCATATGTGGTAACGTCATTCTAGGAATAATAGAAACAGGAAATATAAATTAGTTTAAAGAATAAGAGGAAAAGAAAAAACTGTGCACCACACATAAATCAGTGCTCAAAGAAATAAGCAAAGAAACACCAATCATTTCTTGGTCATACATACAACTCTAGCCTGTCCCTTGTTGTGTCACCTCTTCCCTTTACTTCCTGACCAACCTCATTTCGTTGCATTTCTGAGCATTACAGCATCGCCACCTGCCTTGTTTTAGATTAGGCATTAGATTGAAGACCCTGACTTAGCCAGGCTGCTGACCCTGATATCAGCCAAGAACGCTTTTCTTAGTCAGAAACTCTCACAGAAATGAAACCCTCCACTCTCTCTTCTGAGTAGAAATCATGCCAATCCTGACTTTGCGGTCCATGGTTACATTTTCAGTACAGACATTTGGGCAGCTGATAAAAGCCCTTTCTTATTGCGTGCAATACCAAGAAGTCATTAGTCGATCTCTTTACTCTATATAAAGTCGATCTCTTTGGCTCAAATAAACTCTTACAAAAATTTCCTCAAAAACCCCTTTATTGCAAATGTATCAACAAAATTTAATCTGTCCTTATAGATCATCATCAACAGTAAGCTTCTCTAATACATTTTACATAATTTAATGGAAGCGGCTGCTTTCAGTCCCCAGGACTATAATATGACCAGCTTCAGTGTGTTTGCTTAGACACAGCACTCAATGTCCTGCAAGCGGGATGTTCTTACCCAAGATGATAATGAAAAGACCTCAAAGGTCCTTCACGTAAGCAATTCATACTTGTAGCATAGACTGATTTATCTCTGCTTTCGGGGAAGCTTCAATCAGCATCTTCAGTTTTCAATGCACAACCTGTTGTTCCTGAAAAGAGAAGACTCTTGCTCCTGTGGAAAGTAAAAGTGACCCTATTTTTATGTCTTGGGTAGCTCCTATTTGGGTAATTGAGTGTGTGTCACTGTATGTGATGACAGGAAATACTCTAATTACTTTTCTACCAAGTAGTGGCTTGAACTGGGAAAATAAACCAAAACAAATTATATCATTTTGAATGGCCCCACCCCACTCAAATCTCCTCTTGATGATGTAAAAGGTGTTTCATTATTATTGGGGAAGGAAGCCCTGTGCCTGCCCCCTGTGGTAGTGGGTGATCTTGTAAGGTCCTTCCTCTCCAGGCCCCCACGCTTCTCTCTCCAGCTCTCTGTGATCCGCCATATGTCCCTTCCTCCAGCTTCCCCAACAGTCCTTGCTTCCTTCCACTTCAAAGACTGCAGGCATGCTGCAAACTCTACATGTCCCCTACCCTGCAACTGGTTAAGGACTCCACTCCTTCCTTCCCAGGAAAGACATTGGAGGAAAGCACCAGCAGAAATGAAAGGGAAACCTAATTAATGTTGGCTTTAAATTAGAAAAGCGATGCAATTTTGTTGGACAGTGGACTAATATAAAAATTGATTTTGTGATTCTCTATCAAGATCTCTGTTATTTTGCTTGGTCATTTGTATGAAAATGACTCATTCTTCCTTTCGAGCAACAAAAGCTCAAAGGCCCATTCAAAAATGTCTGCAGCACAATTGCTGCTCCAACATTTGGGCTTGAAGAAAAATATTTACAGATTGTGCATGAAAGATATTTCCCTCTGGCTTGCCTTCCTACTCAGGACCAATAGACATCCTATCTGTGGACCTCAGACCTAGAAGGCACAGGTAATTGAGCTGTTTTACTCAAGGTGGCACAATAATCTAAAGGGACTAATAAAATGTGAAAAGGCAACAATTAAGATGAATACTGGGGTTACCGACCTTTGCTTTGTCACTGAAATCTTGTCTTTGAGGATTTAGGTTCTTTGTGTTTTGTGAAATCACAAGTGTCTAAGACATGGGTGTCTTAGAATAAAGTGAGCAAAGTAACTGACCTAGAAGCAACCATTCAAGATGCTGCACTGAAATGAAAAGGAGTCTTAACAATGAGGAGGAAGTAATGGGGCCACTGCCTATGGACAGAAGCAGAAATTCCTTCTCTCCCACCCGCCCACTATATGCCTGGTACATGTATTGATCACTTTTTGTTTGTTGGTTGAGTGAATGAATGAATGAATGCATGCATGAACAAATGATTTTGACAGCATCATAGCATGCATTGTAGTGCACTGTGTATCCGAAAGCTATCATCTACTCGCGGCATCAGAACCTCACTTCAAGGGATTTCCACTTCTTGTGAAGTGATTTGATCATTTCATAAAAGCCAGAGAGGGTCTTTAACTTGGAACACTTTAGGGAATGCAAAAGGTCAAGTGAGAATAAGTAAACTTAAAAAAAAATACAAATGAAAACTTTAGAATAAACTTGACCAAATTGTGCTGTTAGTAATTATGAATATTATTATTTTTAATATGTTTTTTAATTTTGTTTTATTGCTTAAAGTATTACAAAGAGTATTAGATAAGTCTCCATTTTTTTCTCTTGACCTTCCCCCTACCTCCCCTAACCCCCAGTGTTTTGTCCATTGATTACGCTGATATGCATGCATAATCAGTTAATCTCTTAACCACCCCCAACCCTCCCCAGCCTTCCAGCTGTAGTTTGACAGTCTGTTCGATGCAGCTTTGCCTCTGTATCTATTTTTGTTCATCATTTTATAACGTTCTTTATTATCCATAAATGAGAGAGATCATGTGGTATTTTTCTTTCATTGACTGGCTTATTTCACTTAGCATAATGCTCTCCAGTTCCATCCATGCTGCTGTAAATGGTAAGAATTCCTTCTTTTTTACAGAAGCATAATATTCCGTTGTGTAGATGTACCACAGTTTTCTAATCCATTCATCTGCTAATGGCACTTAGGCTGTTTCCAAATCTTAGCTATGGTGAATTGTGCTGCTATGAACATAGGGATGCATGAAGCAGCCATGCTAACAGCCCATCCCCCGTCCAAAGAGCAGAAGCCATGTGAGAAGACCGCCCCTGTGTGAAGAGGAGCAGCCACATGTACAGCTCACTCCGGCCCAAGGAGCAGCAGCCATCTGACCAGCTTGCCCCTGTCTGAGGAGCAGCAGCCACATGAGTAGACCAACCACATCTGAGGAGCAACAACCCTGAGCAGTCCACACCAGTCCAAGGAGCAGCAGCCACACACAGTCTGCACCTGTCCAACGAGAAGCAGCTGGGTGAGCATCCCACCCCTATCCAAGGAGCAGCAGCCACACGTGCAGCCCACTCCCACCCAAGGCGCAGTAGCCAAGCAAGCAGCCAGTCCCTCATCTGAGGAGCAGCAACTGTGTGAGCAGCCTGCACCTGTATGAGGAGCAGTAGCCCTGTAAACAACCTGCACCTGTCCAAAGAGCTACCGCCTCATGAGCAGCTGCCTCATCCGAGGAAAAGCAGCAGCATGCAGCCAGCCTCGATCCAAGGAGCAGCAGCCACATGAGCAGTCCACGCCCATCTAAGGAGCAGAAGCCACGTGAACAGCCAGCTCCTGTTCAAGGAGCAGCAGCTGCGCTCAGCCCGCCCCCACCTGAGGAGCAGTAGCCTCATGAGCAGCCCACCCCTGTCCAAGGAACAGCAGCTGTGTGAGCAGCTTCCCCTAGCAGCCAGAGGAGACACCACTTCTGCGAACAGCACCCACCAGAGGAGCCACTTCCAACAGAGGAGCAGCCACTTTGAGGAGCAACTGCAGCCTGAGGAACCACTGTCACCCAAGGAGCAGCCCTTGCATGACTCAACATCTAGATCAGTTGGTGAGACCAAAAATGGGTAGACAAAGAAATCCCCAAAGGAAAGAAAAGGAGGAATTGCCAGAAAAACAGCTAAGTGAAACAGAGGCATGCAATATGTCAGAAAAAGAATTCAGAATAAGGGTCCTAGAGTGCATAAACTGGATGGAGGGAAAAAAAATCAACAACTTATGTAAGAATCAAGAAGAAATGAAGAGTTATATAGCTGCAATAAAAAACACCATGGAAAATTTCAAAAGTAGACTAGGAGAAGTGGAGGACCAAATTAGCAAATTAGAAGACAGGGAAGCAAAACACACCAAAAGTGAACTGCAATTGCAGAAAAAAATTCAAAGACAGGAGGAGAGCCTAAGGGAGCTTTGGAACAACATGAAATGAAGCAGCATAAGAATAATAGGGGTGCCAGAACAACAGGAAGAGGAACAAGATTTAGAAAACATATTTGAAGCAATAATATCAGAAAACTTCCCTGAGGTGGGGAAGAAGAAAATCACACAAGCACAAAGAGTCCCAAACAAGATGAATCTGAAAAGACTCACACCAAAACACATCATAATTACCATGGCAAATGTTCAGGTCAAAGAGAGAATATTAAAGACTGCAAGAGAGAGACAGAAATTTACATACAAGGGATCTCCCATTAGATTATCTAAAGATTTCTCATCAGAAATGCATCAGGCCAGAAAAGAATAGATGGAAATGTACAAAGTGATGCAAAGCAAAAGACTGAATCCAAGATTACTCTATCCAGCAAGGCTATCTGGCCTCCCTCACAGCGGATTCTAGATCTGGGTCCACCATCAGTATGCTCTTCTCCTGCCCACACACCTCAGCCTTTTCCTGATTGTGGGCCCAGAGATTTTTTAAAAGCTAGCTAGCCAGTGTCTGCCAAAGTGCCTCACATTCCTAGTCCCACAGTGCCCTGTTCTGGGATGTCATTTCTTTGCACCAAAGAGGTCACCTTCAATCTCCATTTATGAATCTGCTTATAATGATTTATCCCTAAGTATATTTTCTCTAACCCATGTACTATGGAAAACATTTGCCATGAATTAGTTATTAACCTGGAATGGCTTTCTCTGTCTAGTGCTCACAGCCTTCTGCTATGTGTTTGCCTATGCCCATCCCTGGGCTAGAGTGAGTAGAGGGTGCTGGAAACATTCTCTTTGGCAGGAGAAGGGGAATTAAACATGGTCTTTATCTCCCATTGAATAGGAAAAGCCCGTTAAAATCCCTCCAGTTGCAACAACCACAAAGCATTCCCTCCTAATCCTTTTATTGCCTCATTTTACAAAACTTTACTAGAATTTGGGGCTGTTTATTTGTTTTTATCTGAGCCATCTGGGAATCTTTACTCTTCAAGCATGAGGCTTTCTTCTCCAATGAACTGCTTCCCTAGGCTCAAAAAGCACAGCTCAAGAATAGCCTCCAATGAGCCTGATTCTCAGATGAACTGCCCTAGCAGCTTAAAAGCTTCACTAGCATTAGAGTATATTCAGCTCAGGAGGATGATTAACTCAAACCTTTGCACTTGTTTTCCAGTCGGAGAAATGAGAAAAGAACCACACTTTAATTTTGCTCCAGTGATGAGAAAATTAAAGTTGTTTTATATTCAAAATCTGAATATGATCTGAAAATCTCAACAATTGTTTTTATCATCTGAAATGACATTAATGGATTTTCTCTAGTATGCCATTAATACAAACCCATTTTGTTTTATTGAGGTCAAACTACATTCCCTTGTCTTGTTCCCTAGGAGAAGGGAATTAGGTAAAAATTAGCTCACTGTGGCTGTATTCGTTTTATATAGCTGCATAAAGGAGAGGACTAACTAAAGGGCAAGCTGATCTCTTGTAAAGATCGAGTGCTTTGTATTAGGCCACAATTCCTGTGATGTAAGGGGAAAGTAAGAAAGAGGGAAAGACAATCTACAAATAAATGAGTCAAAGAACCGCTGAAGGAGGAGGTTATTGACTTTTGGAAGCTCTTCTTAAATATTAGCATATGTTTTATGTATAAATGCATTCATGATTAAGCCACACAGAAGGGCAGATTTGAGTGCATTTCCCTCCATCCAAGTAGAGCTGCTATAAATACATATTTTCTTCCTATAGGTGTCATTTCCCTAAGAGTTTTAAGTCTACTCTATCATTTGTTACAAGCTACACACACACACACACACATACACAAGCACACAAACAGTAGAAATACATAACGCACCATTATGCTTTACACAGTACAAATATTTAAACACATGCTTTATCTACATGACACAAACACGTATACATAATATGCACACATAAACACTACACATATGCTGGAATTGGAGGTTAGCTTTAGCTTTCTCAGGCTCTATCTTTCCTTTCTTGTTGGAGAAGCTAGATAGCCTAAAAGTCAATATTTAGACTGCCTGGATCTAAGTTTCTTGATGCAAATTAAGTTTGCCAATGGAATGCACCTATGTGAAATCTGGAAGACAAAGGTGAAAGGATCGTCCTGTTCCTTTTTGTTTTTCTCTGCTGGCAAGCAGTGCAGGATAGGAAAGCTGCTTTCTGCAGCAGTGGTCCAGGATCTGTCACTAGCTGTTAAGGTGTTGAGAAGTGGCTGTGTTGGCTTCTGGGTTACTGATCTTTGGATCACACTGTGGGCCCATTCTGCAGATTCCTGGGTGATGGGAAGTCAACCTCAGCTGCAGCTTCATTTCAGACCTACTCTATTCTAAATAACTCATCTTGGGATCACAGTTATGCGGTGCCTTCTAGAACTCATAGCACCATTTACAGTGTTAGAGGTGGTAACTCCCCAAAGAAAATTATGAAGTCATCCCTGGAGGCCCATCTTAGAATCCACTTCTCTCTTCAGGCTAATGATTTATAAGCATAAAATTTTATGCTTATAAACCCTGACTGGTGCGATGTATCATAGTTTATGTAATTTTTCAGTGTATCCAACTGTTCTCTGTCTAGTCCATTTGCCATGTTTGTTACACCTGGTACAACTTCCTATGAGTTTGCTCCTTCTTTCCCTCAATATAATGTGGTCCTTTCCAAAGCTCTAGAAGTCTTCTGTCATTGTCTGAGGAATTCTAGAGATGAGAGTGTTCTCTCCCAAGGCTAATTTCAGTTTAGTCTCTCATGCTTTTTGCTGAATTCCTACTTATATACCATCTCTGTTTTAACCCTGACACCACTTTTATGCTCAAGATACTTAATGATACATATTTCCTGAAATTTGGATGAGATTATATTTTCCCTCTTTTATCTTTGGTAAATATCCTGTATACTAAAAGTCTAATATGCAAATAGACCAAACTGTGGAACAACCAGTTGGCAGCAGGTGGAGGGTGGGACTGAAAAGTGGGAGGTGTCAAGCCAGCCAAGGGGGATACTAGCAGGCAGAGGGAGGGGATAGCGATGGGGGCAGCAGCAATTGGGGGGAGCAGCAGCGGAGGGAGATTCAGGGGGCAGGGCCAGCTGCTTGCAGGCCTGTGCCATCCCCCGATTGCCCCACAAATTGCCTCCCATAGAGGAAGGCCAGACTGCAGCTTAGGCCTGCTTCCCATGGGGTCATCCCCCGGGGGCTCCTAGACTGTGAGAGGGCATAGGTCAGGCTGAGGAAGCCCCCTGAGTGCACAAATTTTTGTGCACTGGGCTTTTAGTAAATAAATAAATCCCTCTGCAATAGGCTTATGAAAAAACTAGAGGCCCAGTGCATGAATTTGTGCACAGTTGGAGTTCCTCAGCCTGGCCAGCAATCGAGGACTATTGGGGGGATGGCTGGCTGGAGGGAGGGACCATGGAGGTTGGCTGGCTGGCCCCTCGATCAGGGCCTATGGGGGGTCAACCAGCGGGGGGAGGGACCATGGGAGGTTGGCCTGCCAGCCTTCTCTCCTCCCCCAATCAGGGCTCGGGGGGAGGGGCCATGGGAGATTGGCTGTGGGAATGCACTGACCACCAGGGGGCAGCTTCTGCATTGAGTGTCTGCCTCCTGGTGGTCAGTGTATGTCATAAAGGCTAGTCAACCTTTTGTTTTGGTCATTCCAATCATTTGATTGTAACAGTCACTTAGGCTGTTATATCCTATATAATAAAAGCATAATATGCAAATTGACCAAATGGCAGAATGACCTGTTGGCAGGTGGCAGGGCCAGTGAGCAGGTGGCACCAGGCCAGCCAAGGCATGTGCCAGCAGGCAGAAGGAGTGGATGGTGATCAGGGGGCAGTGGCAACCAGCAGTGCCTGAGGGGCAACGGGGGCAGGGCTGGCTGCTTACCACCGGTGCCTCCCCCTGATTGGCCTGCCAGTCACCTTCCACAGAGGGAGGCCAGACTGCAGCTTAGGCCCACTCCCCCTGGAGCATGCCTAAGCCATCAGTCAGAAATCCCCTGAGGGCACCTGGATTGCAAGAGGGCACCTCCACCCCCTGCCACTCCCGAGTGCATGAATTTTCCTGCACCAGGCCTCTAGTATATATATAATAAGAGTAACAAAAACAAAGTCAACAAGGTCACCATTTCCTTTGTGGGTGAAAATCACCAAGTAACAAGATGAATCAATGGTACAGAATTCAATCCTGGAAGAGAAACTAAAAAACAAACAAATAACAGCCTTGTCTGGGTGACTCAATTGATTGAAGCATCATCCCATACTCTCTCCCTTCCTCTCTCCAAAAATCAATAAAAGACATATCCTCAGGTAAGGATTAAAAAAAAAATCTGCTTTTCTTGCTGCTTTTCTCTTCTCTTCTTGAAATGTCATCAGAGATTTTTCTATGTCTTTATTCTTCCTTTCTAATTCTAGCAATACTCACAGGGACAGAGTCTGCCAATGCTGTGAGCTAAGTCTCCTATGACAGACTATACAAGGGAAGAGCCTCTGCTGCCTCAGGCCCCCAGCCATAACCAGGGAGCAGTTTCAAGACTCATTTGCTGCCTCTATAGCAGAGGGTGAGCAGCATCTCTAAGGTCACTGGTGGTTACCAGAACCTTTGTGTCACCATCCATTATTTATATCGTGAGGTGAAGTATGCCTTTTGGGGAGGACCTGCATCTTACTCATTCCACAATACTTTGTTGGAACTATTACTGACAATATTCTACACCATCCTATCCACAAGGTGGTCTTTGATTCAAGCTAGGCTAATCATCCTCTCGCTTGGGTATTTGAAAACTAAATGGAGACCCATGGGCCTGAAGACTCTGGGAGTAGGGTGTCCCTTATCAGGGCTCTCTAAGACCTCCTGTGCTTCCTTTTCATCCTCAGCCTGCTTGTTTTGTGAGGATTCCTTTTGATTTTGTGAGCTCCATAGTGTATTTTATCAGGCCCTTTTCTTTAAGTTTTTGAGACTACATTTTTTTGTCAACCAGAGAACCCTAATCCATCAGTCCCTGTCTCCCTTCTTTTGTTTTCTTAAGGTTCAATTGACCTTTCACAAGAGTAAAATCCAGCTTAATTCTAGGAGCAAAAGCATTCCATCATTTATTCAGTCAACAAACACCGATTGAAATTTTACTAAGTGATGTGTGCTACTTACACAAAGATGAAAAAATACTGCTCTCGGGCAGTTCATATGTTCACAAGGGATAATGAAATACATCAGTGCTTTTCAACCTTTTTCATCTCATGGCACACCAAAAAATATATTACCTTTTCTGCCAACCTGACAAAAAATATAGGTATAATTTTGATTCATTCACACCAAATGGCTATTGTGTTGGCTGTTATTTTTTTTTTTACTTGACAACCTAAAGGAAAAGAAGTCAGTGCCCCTGACTAAATAGTCAGCTATTGCATGTTTTAAAAATTCTTGCGGCACATTGGTGTGCCTCTTGCGGCATACTGATTGAAAAGTGCTGAAATACATAATGAAATTTAGGGAAATAGGTATCAGAAGAAACAACATATGAACTCTTGAAAGAGTTTAGGCATTTCTTCCAGGTGGAAAGGAAAAAGGGAGTGCACACCCAGCAAAGAAAGGAACTTTGGCAAAAGCAGGAAGGAGTCTTGCCTTTGGGAATTAGTAAAGATTCTGTTAAACTAGAACCTGGACTCAAATTGGGAAGTGATTTAAAATTGGATGGGAATGGGAAAGGAGCCAGATTAAAAAAGTCAGGTTATTCGCTCAGAATACAACGAATAGATAAGAACAGACAGATACACTAGATGCCCTCTCCCCCATATCCCTTCCGCCTTCTCATGGTCTAGCATTTCCAGTTTTAAACTGGACAGATCAATGCACAGAATGCATTTTCCAGCTTCTTTTAATAGCTGTATTTGGCCACGTGAATAAATTCTGGCCAATGGGAAGTGAGCAAAAGTAATGTGTGTAGTTTGGGGGTCATGCTCTTAAAAGGAAGGAGCTTGCCTTTGCCTTCACTTCTTCCCCTTCACACGGGAATGTGAATGCACAGGAATGTGAGAGGCCACTTGGACCATGCGGATGAGAGCAGCACCCTGAGGATGGAGAGCAATGAGACTGAAGATGCGTGGGTCCCCAGCCTCATGAGTTTCCACACATGTCCTCACAGGTGCAGTCTTGGGGCCCATGGTGGGGAGGGGCATGAGTGGTTGGCCAGCTGGCTCACTCCTTCATCAAATTCCCAGTTGAACTCCTGGTTGAGGGGATATTTGCTTATTAGCCTCTTATTATATAGGATAGCCATGTCATTACATAGATATTGTTAATCAGTCAACTGAGAGCAATCTGTAAGGTCCCATTTTGTGGCCTCCTAATCGAAGGATATATCAGTACAAAACACATGTAGTTTCCCCTACCATTGTAGCTGTGATGCTTTATTTACATAGATGTGATTCAAAATTAGAATGAGGCTCTATTCCAAATTGACCTCAGATGGTATATATAGTGTTGCATTTCATTCATTCATTTAACAAATATTTAATACAGGCCTATTGTGTTCGCACCAGGATGTCAGACACTGGGAATACCAGACATGACTTCTTTCCTTAGAGAACATGTGTTTAGTGAGGGATCCAGTCAACATGGTGTGATGAGTGCTGAGCTGTAGAATGAGACAATGGACACATGGGAAAGAAGTACCGAGCCCAGACTGGGGAAGGTGGAGGAAGGGCTCCTACTGGAAATATTTCTAACCGGAGGCCCAGAGTCTGAGTTAGAGTTATCCAAGAGAAAAGGAAAGAGAAGGAAAAGAGAACTGCATGTAGACATGATTGGAAAGAGAGAGTGTGAAAGGGAGAATGGTCCCTCGAAATCACATCTGTACTTAGGGTCTGCCCATTGGGTGATATGGGCCACTCTTCAACCTTCTTTATGGTTTGAAAAGACACAGTCTTTGGAAACAGCTCGGGGACAGCCCTTAATCCCAATGCCCCTTCCCTTACTTTCTCTGTTTCCAGATAAACCCTTAGTAAGTGAAAGAAGTTCCATGTGGCTGAACAAAAGTGTGGGACAGGCATGGTGACAAGGACTGTAGAATACCTACTATTGGTTGGGATTTCTGTTTCTTGGCCCTTGTCTTGCCCCGACACCAACCCTTTTGACTGGTGAGTTCCTCGTGTCCATTTCTGCTCATTGCCTCATCAGTAGTACCCAACTGCCACCAACGCAACAGATCACCATGCCAGTGCCCTTCGGAGGTGGACATGTGACTATGTACGTACCTGTGATGTGCTGTCAGTTCTGACTTTTCCCTGGGAGCGAGTGTGGGTAGAATGGCTTCTCTGTAAGATGTACACCCAGGCTCTGTCTTCTAGGATCTTCCAAAATCAGATGGAAAACCGTGAAAAGTATTCAAATTATTGCTTTTTTTCAGTCATGAGGCAGCATTACAAAGAAACTAACCTACTTCACCTTATTATATTTCCTACTTTCTATCCACTTTGAGGGGGAAAAGAATCATTGTTACAAATGTTATTGTGCTTGGCCTGCTTTTCCCTTAGTACAACATTTACGTATTCCACTTCCCTAACTCCTACCTATGGCACAATGATTTCTATTGTTCCCCAGCGATGCTTTCCATAGCAAGTGAAGGAAAAAACAGTCATTAAGAATTTCCTTACCGAGGATTTCAAAATAACAGAATGTTTACTGAAAATGGGTTCATACTCACTGGCATTCTGGCAAGTGTAATTCAGAAACCATCCATGGCACAGGAAATGGTATTGGTGACTTTTTGTTGACCTCTCTCAGCAGCTGCCAATTACAGTCCATTTTCACGTGATGGATAGATGAGCTCCGACTTTAGTGAGTTGATGTGGGGAAAAACATTGGTTCCATATCTTCATAGTTTAAGACAACCTAGATGTAAGTAATCAAAACAAATATTCATAGAACTTTCAAGAGCATCTTCATTTGACAGTGCCCAGACAACACACCCCGGAGAGCAGGCACATACATAGGAGTAATTAGTCTGCTCCCAATTATACCCCAATGAGCTACCAACTAAAAAAGATTTGGGGGAGAAATATAGATGTGATCAAGTCAGTAAATAGAAGATTCGAAGCTATTTTAAGATCACTGGATATATTGTAAAAATGAGGGAGTTATCCTCACTTTAAATAAATAAATAAATAAATAGCCTGTTTTCTTTGTCTCTTTCCACTCACAACACCAAACACAAGGTTTGGGTCAATTTCTATCTCCCTGTAAAAAAAAAGGACTATAAAATTATAATAAAAAATGTATGTATATTTTATATTATAAGGCTGTGTTATTTTTAGTTAAGTATTTTATATTAAGATTTGAAATATCTACTCAGGTTGTAGATTTTATTAGGCAAGTTATTTTTATCGGTCTATTTATTGAGATATGAAATTGATGCTTCCATAATTAAATCAGTCTAGAAAAGAATAATAATGACAGGCATCAAGTTTGAAGAGAAAAATGTTATAGAAGTTACAGGTGAGCTAAACACACACACACACACATAGTCGTGGTGCTAGAATTGTTATATTTTAAAATTATAAAATAAATTTATATTCTGAGAAGGAAGCCTCTTTGGCATCAGGAAAATCATGATTACAAACTATTTTTAACACATATGTTTTTATTAATTTCAGATATAGTTGGCAAACAGGGTAGTTATTTTTTGGTCCACTTTAATGTTATAATGAAGAATGATTGTAATTTTATGTATTATGTGTAAATGATTCTCCTAAGATGCTTTAAAGATTGTAATAAGCATTTGATTGAAGTCTCATGTTTATTTCTTTAATAAACATCTTTTTATAGCTTATAAGGTCTTCTATTTGTATGGGAATTTATTGACAGACACTTTCACCTACATGTTCTAATTTGAACCTCACAATAATGCTGTGAGACATTTAATTTTCCCTCTTTTTTACAGATGCAAAAACAGAGGCTCAGTTGAGTTGAGAGGCTAGCCCAGGGCCATGCACACTGAGAAAACTGACAGAATCAATATACAAATCCATTTCTTCTTACTCTACAGCTCCTTCACTAATGAAACAAACTATCAGGCAAGCCAGTAACCAAATTATCACTAATTCTTAATTAGTGGAACCAGGTAATGAGGTTTCACTTTATCATTCATAATTCAGAGATACAACCCTAGAGCCCACACAAAAATGACATGCTACTCTTCCAGCAACACATTGCACTCATGGTTTAAGATTTGGAGGATAACTTTTATCTATTCTTAGTTTTAGTTAAGTATTTTATATTATGATTTGAACTATCTGGTTGATTCGTAAGACATTGTAGGCCCTGAAAACATTTTGGGAGTGAAAAGCTCAAATCCCAGACCTTCATTTCTAATGACTTCTCCCACCTCCACCTCAACAACACATCCTTCACTGACAGCATCTCTAATTCAGCCATCCTGCTCTCTGATGACCTCTTCCCAACTTTCCACTTCTTGTTCAACAATTCCTGCTGAGACTTTACCCTTGTCAGGTTTGAAGTTGCTGGCACCCAGTAACATTTTTGCTAGTGCTCTAGAGTTTCCTGCTCCTTTGAATTTGTGGTGCAGCATCTGGAAAAATGCCAACCCTCATGTTCCCAACCATCTGCTTTTATCATGTCGCCCCCATTTATCTGAGCACCCCTTTGAGAAAGCGACTCAGCAGAGCGATTTGCACCACCCTAAATTCATGGTAACCATCCTCAAATTAGCTCTCAATACTACCTGGGATTCCTGCTGGATTCTGTGTTTTACTCATTCTCCCACCTTACAAACTATAGCTGACCCTTGAACAATGCAGGGGTTAATGGTGCCAACCCCTGCACAATTGAAAATCCACGTATAAATTCCGACTCCCCAAAAACTTTACTAATAGCTTACTGTTGACTAGAAACCTTACCAATAACATAGTCTATTAACATATGTTTTGTATATTATATGTATTATATGCTGCAGTCTTACAATAAAGTAAGCTAGATGAGAGAAAACTTCAAAACACCCATTCTTTAATTCTTTCCTTCAACAAATGTTTATAGAATGTCTACTACACTCAAGGTACTATCCTAAAAACTAGGCATATAGTTGTGAATAGGACAATGTCCTCTGTTCCGTGGAGTTACCTACTGGTGAATAACTGTCTAAGATAGTTTGAGAGAAGGAAAAGTGAGGAATAAGAAATGGGATAGTGGATTCAGCTGTTGGAGAAGATCATCAAGAGGCTGTGACCCCTGGGAGAAGAGTGAGCTGGACCCAGCTTAGCAGCGGCTCCCACTCTCTTCCGCTGAACATGGAACTTTATGACCACCATTGCTACCTGGACTGGATATGTGACTGAACGAAGTTTTTGGCAGTGGGTGTTGACATATACTCATTTCATGGCCAACCCAAACAAGTCTCATATTAAGTTTTCCTTTGCTTATTATAACTGCCACCTACCAATCCGGAGTGGGCTGCCTCTCTCTTCAGTCTCTCCTTGCCCTCTGTGTAGGAGAGGTGGGGTGGGGGAGAGTTTCAAATTACAACTGGGGAACTCCCAAAGAGGCAAACAAACTTAAGCTCTGTGATTAGAAATGATAACAGAGGATAGCAACACCAGATATGGCACTCTGAGAAGATAGCATTTAAGTTATGACTCGAGTCAACTTAAAAGCAAGAACCAGGATTCCTCCAGAGGACAAGTGTATTGATGTGCAAGGAACAACAAAAACAGGTCTATGTGGCTTGAGCATAGTTAGCAAGGAGGACAAAATTATGAGACAGGGTTCTCTATTCATACCTTAAGCTACAAGACAGTTGATCTAAATACAGTGTTTCCATCTGGGCTTTGGAACTCATACCCTGTTGCCTTCCCAAGGCCCTCACTGCTGATTTACTCCATCTCTCTTTCCTGTATTCTCTCTCAATCCGATCTTTTCACCAAGCATTAAAACATGCTCATGACTCTAGCATCTTAAGACACTTTCTCTTCCAGATTCAGAGCCTATTGGAACTTCACAAAAGAGTTGTCAATACTTATCTCTTTTTCCTCTTCTGCTCACTCCCTCAATATTCTCCAGTATATTTTCACCACAATTCTTGTCTGAAACAGCTTTCTCTAAAGTCAAAAGTGATCTCCATTTCACTTATCTCCCAACTACATTTGACTGTGTTGACCTCGACTTTCTCATTGAACTATTTTCTTCTCTTTCTTTAATGACTTGAATGATTCTCTTGGTTTTACTTTTACCATCAGCAAGCAGCTCAGTCTCAGTAATCTCCCATTATCAGCAGTTCTTCTTAAACTTCAGCGTGCATCAGAAACATCTGAAGGCCTGGTGTTGGCCATCTTGTTGACTTGCACCCACAGGGTTCATGCATTTCCAGTAGATTTTCAAGGCAATTCTGATACTGCTGGTGTGGGGACTACATTTTGAGAGCCACTCTCTTAAATATTATGGTTCCTCCAGGCTTCGTTTTAGCTATCTCTTTTCACTTCTACTCCTTATATTGATGATTTCATGCACACCCACAGCTTCAATTACCAGCTTTCTATTAATGAAACACAAACTTATATATTTCTTGTCTTAGATACAGACTCAAATATCCAACTGGACTCAAAAATCTCCACTTGTATGCCTCAGTTACCCCAAACTCAGTGTAGGCCTAAAAGTGATTTTGTAATATACTAGTTATTCTTTCAGTTTTCCCTATTCAAGGAAATGATGCTTTGTTCATCCTATTATGGAAGCTATCTTCAATACCGCCCTCTCATTTACTTTAATTCCTGTGTATTTTACCTCCTAAGTATCTCTTCATGAATACATTACCTCATTGCCATCCTTGTCTAAACTGCCATTGTGTTTCCTGAATCACTGGCTACAAAAATCTTTTGACTTCTTCCAATTTGTCTTTACACTTTATCCAGAGTGATTGCTTCAAAAGGCTTAGCACACCTTTCTGCCTGAATGTCAATAGTTTCCCATTGTTTAATAGCATACAAAATACATGGCCAGAACATGTATGCCTATGTGTCTCCATTTCACTTCACATCTTGCTTCATGCTCTTTGCCCTCCCAACATTCATAGAGCACTATGCTCCTTCAGGCCACAGACCCTTTGCACATACTTTCTCTTCTAATAAGTTCTCTATTCATTTCCTCTACTCCTAGAATTCCTAGTCACCCCTCATATTCTCTGATTGCCCTCTCTGGTCAAGGTGAGTTTCTTCCGTTATGTGCTTTTAAAGCACCAGGTATCTTCATTTCTAGTCAATTTCACAGTTTGTAACCATTCTACATTGATTTATGTAAATGTTTCATTAAAAACTGTCTCCCTCTAGTTTTAAACTCCATGAGGTCAGGGACAGTGTCAGTATTTTCTCACTATGCTATCTTCACAGCCTATCCAGTGATAGGAAGAAGGTCCTCAATAAATATACGTTGAATGAATTAATGAATGAGAGAGGCTGTTTACTTTATAAACAAGGAGCTGATTCCTGTTTTCCTGGAGGGCTTTCGTCTGAGCCTTGGGGCCCTTCTAGGACAGCAGAATTCATTAGCTGGCATCCGCATCTCGGTTATTGTTATGCAAAGCTACTAAGTGTGTGACCCTGAAGGCTATATTTTGCTTAGACTCTCCTAGGAATGTGTGTGCACACAGGCTGCAGATATTTAATATTAACTGACCTCCTACTGTGTTGCTCAGAAAGAAACTTGTGATTTGCTACCACTCTAATTTTCTTACTAATATTGTATAATGACTTCCGTATCCTCGGTGGGTTTAGAGCAGCTGTTGGGGAATTTAAGAAGTAAAATTTGATTGTGCATGGAAAATTGGCCTGCATATGAGACAAATAGCTTTGGTTTCTTTACTCTATTTACTGTACTACAATCATCTGCATCTCAACTTCACTGGATTGAGAGGAACTGAAGCAGTTTTGATCAATGCTTTTGCTGCTCTTCCTATTGATTATTGCAAATATCCGTGTGTCTCTCCAAATGTCTTCCGAGAGTCCTGGGCACTTCAAAGGACTCCACTGTTACTGCTGCGAGAGCTCATTAACGCTCATATAATAAATGACGCCTCTGCTCTTATCTCTCAGGCTTAACATCACCAGGACACCTGCTGGTTTCAGTTCCTATTCCTGCCCCTCGTTTGAGAATCTGTGCTTTTCCACAATTCAGCTGTGTGTTTCTAGTGATCTCACTGCAACCACATTGTTTAGGTGATACACGGTATAAGCTTCTTAGGTGTGCTATACCCAGAATGCCATTTTAAGATTTGTTCAGTGACATCATCAATAAAAATTCATTGGGTTTTGGCCCTATTTTTTTAAAAAAGCAAAATCCATCATTATTTTAAGACACCTTTCTCAAGCTCCTATTCTCTCTCCCTCCCCCTCTTTTTCCCTCCCTCCATCTCTCCTTTCTCTCTCTCTCTCTCTGTTCTTGCTGACATGTTTAGGAAGAATATACAAGTCGAAATGCATTATTTAAATTTCCAGCTTGTCTATAGCAACCCGTTTCCAGTCTAATTAGGACCAATAGGTTGTGGAATGCCTAAAGCAAATCCATTAGCACAGAACTGCTTCTCTCTGGTTCTATAGTGCACTGACTGACAGAGATCCAGTCAGCCCGCATTTGATGGGACTAATGGTTTGATAATGCATTCATTGTGTCAGATGTCAGATGTACAGCAAGACTGGAAGAACTACAAAGAAACATTTGCCAATGCTTTCCTCCTTCCTGTCCCCATGGCAGTGTCACTCCCCGAGAAATCTCCAGTTCATGTAGGTGACAGCAGAGCAGAACTTGAAGGATCAAGGGCACCTTTGCAATGATTTCTGTCTGGGCTGTAGTTGTTTTGTTCATTGGGTCGTGTGTGAGTGGGCCTGGGTAACAGCATAAGATTTGTGTTTATCGGCTATTTGTGTTTCTCGTCTTTGTCTGGCAAGGTGGCCAGGAGCCCCTAGGGAAGGGAAGGAAGTGACTACATTTATTCTCTTTGTTCCCATGGTCAGGTAGGTGCTCTCCTATCATTGTACACGATAAGACGAATGACATTTAATAGATGAAAATGCAACCTTTTAGAGGAGTCAGCGCTGCTTCTCACATGACTCAATGACAATCTATTGTTATAAGAACCAAGATAGATTACATTACATAGGAGTAAGGGGTAGACCTGCTCTGCTGTTCAGAGAGATAGAAGCTCATATCTCTGTGTGTGTGTGTCTCTTTGTCTCTTTCTGAGACACACACACACACACAAATGCACACCCTTCCTTTTCCTGTGAATTATTAGTATTTAGTTATGCTATTCAATCTTATCACCCTTAAATTAGAAATCAATTACACTTATGACTATAACTACAAAGTAATATGGCTGAATTTTTAATCTATATAGGTCCTCAGGTTACGTTGGAGATCTGTTCCTATGGTGCGATGTAATGCGATTTTTGCCGTAAGACAGAACCCACCTACATAAGCACCTACGTCACTCAAATGGAGCACATACCCAGCAGTAATGAAGTGAAACAGTAATAATAATTTAAAAGAAAGATAACAATTCCTGACCTTTACTTGTGGTAAATAAATAATAAAAAACATAAAGCACATATGTACATATGTCAAAATAAAGGAATTTTTAAATAAATATTGTAAATAGAAGATGGCAAAATAACTACAAAACAATGTATGTCAAGTTCAACATAACCAAGGACTGCCTGTATAAAAGGCTAATATGCAAAGTGTCCCCTTGGTAATTTGACCAGGAGAACAGGAGTTCGATTACTCGCTATGATGTGCACTGACCACCAGGGGATGGCATGGAACATGGCGGGCAACCAGTGGCTGTGGGCACTGAGGAAGCAAGGGAAAGAGGAGGCCGGAGGTCGGGAGGCAGGGAATCTGATTGGCCCTGATTGTCAGCCAAGCCTAGGGACCCTATCCCTGTGTGAATTTCATGCACCAGGCCTCTAGTATTATATAAATAGGTCTTATCCTCTTTAAGAAAGGAAGCCATATGTTTATTTCAAGGATTCTATTGGCCAGTCTTCTGCTTACTTTGGAATGGACTTCACAACCTGTGATATTCCTTTGAAAGTTGTCCAGAGTGGCAAAGTTTCATCTCTTCCTGGCGTATCTGATTTGTAAACGTAGGCAAAATGAAAAGCAGATGACCTAATTGGGTGATATAATCTGGGCTCCACAGTGAGGTGCGGCTGAACAGTAGGGTGCCTTGTTTTTCTATGCTTCTCCTCCACTTACCCTCTACCCACCCACCAGCACACCTGACAGAGCAATAGATACCTACTGGTGTTCATTATCATCTAGTAATGCCTGATGACTCAGTCTGTTTGAGTTAAGCAGTATTTTTCAACTTTATCTCAATCTCTACCCTATTCCCAACTCATAAATCTTGAATCCAGAGCTTGATTCATTGAACTGGGTGTTAGCAATGATTTCCTCCATTTTTGAGCTATTACTTTTCCAAGTTAAAATTTTTCTCTGACAAAGTACTCCCTGCTCTACCTTGCTCCCCTCAAAAATCCAAACTCTGACATGAATCATAGGCATGCATGCTGAGATTCCACTATTATGAGAATACTTTTAAAAGAAATGTTTCAGAGCTTTTTGCTAGCAGCGTTTCTTTTTGAATCTATAATAATAAAAGCATAATATGCTAATTAGACTGGACAGCTGAACGACCTTCTGGACATCCTTCCAGACAAAGCCGTGGTGGTGGGGGCCGAGGCAGAGGTGGTTAGGGGCAATCAGGCAGGCAGGCGAGCAGTTAGGGGCGATCAGGCAAGCAGGCGAGGGGTTGAGGTGATCAGGCAGGCAGCAAGCAGTTAGGGGTGATCATGCAGGCAGGTGAGTGGTTGGGGTGATCAGGCATGCAGGTGAGTGGTTAAGGTCAATTGAGCAGGCAGCAGAGTGGTTAGGGAAGGTCAGGCAGGTGAGCGGTTAGAAGTCAGCAGTCCCGGATTATGAGAGGAATGTCCAACTGCCAGTTTAGGACATCCAGCAGTCGGACATCCCCCAAGGGGTGTCGGATTGTGAGAGGGTGCATGCTGGGCTGAGGGACCCGACCCCCCCCCCCACTCCCTGCACACGCATTTCATGCGCAAGGCCTCTAGTCTAAACTAATAAAAGCGAAATAGTAAAATTAACCATTTCTCCGAGACAGGTAAGCCACGTCCACCAGCCAATCAGAGTGGCTGTATGCAAATTAGCCCAGCCAACATGGCGGCCGCCACTCACAGACCTGAGTAAACGGCCGTTTCCATTGCGGCAGGAGCGAAAGTGAAGCTGCGATTAAACTGGCTCTAGCGAAACACACCTTTGAAACAATATAACAATCATAGAATCCTCGGGAGCTGAAGGAAAGAGCAGCCGGGGCCTCACCACTAAGTAACATTGTGTCATTATAGACGCTGCGAGGTGAAGCAGAGAGGAGGGTTCGTTAGCTGGCTTAAAGGAACAGTGTATCAATTATAGAAGATAAACAAACTCTAGAAACCTGCGTCCAGCCAGCCTTGCTGGGACATTGGGTCAATGGGAGCTGTGGGCAGCCTGAAAGCCCCTCACCCAGGCTGGTCAGGCACGCCAGCAGGTGGACGTCCCCCAAGGGCTCCCAGACTGCAAGAGGGCACAGGCCGGGCTGAGGGGCCTCCCAGTGCACAGAGCGGCTGCAGGGCGGGACAGCGCAGGACCCAGGACCCGTGAGTGAGAAAGAGGCGGCAGGGTTGGAGGGGCATCGGGGAGCGGGTAAGAGGCGGCAGGGTCGGCGGTCTGCTTGGTGGGCTTCCCAGCCCTTTGCGGGGCACCGGGGAGTGGGTAAGAGGTGGCAGGGGGTTGGTGGCCTGCTTGGCAGCTGTCCAGGCCC